>CAJFCO010018298.1:120780-182290 GCA_904066015.1 Synergus gifuensis
AGAATGCAAAAATATGGGCGGCATCGTGTAGAGCAACCCCGAAAACATAAAGTCATGTTGGCTCGACTATGTAAGTCCACTTTTACTACCTTTCCTGTTTTGTCAAAGTTTACCTAACTTTTCTGCAGTTCTCGGCGTTAATGGGTTAAAGGCAAATCTCTTTAATCTTACCATGGATTCATACACAGATGTGATATTTAGGTTTATTTATTGAATACTTACAGTTATTCTGGTTAATATGAAAAAAAAATGACAAAAACTCATCATATTAACATTACACGTCCCAGCTAGGAAAAAAATTTGGGGGAAAGTTTTCAACTTGAAATTCTCTTATCTTTAGGTGCAGATTAGATTAGATTAGATTAGATTAAATTTTCGGGCGAAGTGCCCCACCCCCGTGGGGCACATCTGTATTTGAGTTATGCTTTTCTTCCGTGTTATTAAAATGATTAAGTTTACCAAATTATCAAGCAATTCAACGTGACTGAAGCCACGTACGTGGCTGGCAGAAGCATTGAAGCGCAAATTCGTCAAGAATAAGCAGAATTGCATATAGCAATTCAGTTAATCCTCAGACTGAGCGTCCTTCTTCCATCCTAGCTAAGAAGTTCTCTACCTGTAAAGAAGATTCCCAAGTTTCGAACAAAATGAGTCGAGCGTCCTCAATTGCTTTCGATTCATTTGAGGTGGTTGATTAAATCGAGGATCTACTCTCGCTGTGTTTCGCTGCACCCCATTTCCTGTCAACGGTTGAGCATAGGAGACAGTACCAGCATCCAAGGTGGTGCTTTCCATCCCATTTGATAATTATATCTAGTTACTGAAACAGAGTAAAAACAATGAGTCTATTGGCGTACTGCTATAAGGGTAAATTAGAGGGACATCTTTACTCGTTTAAGCCGGTTTACTGAAGGTTGTATTAACACCAAGTGACTGTGCCAATTGAAGGTTATATGGGCGAATTTTTTCAGGAGACTGTACTGTACCAATCGTAAATTTGTACATTACAAGCGTAATTTTCCACAGAACTATAAGTTAAAGAGTTTGGAATTGAAACTTTAATCGAAGTACTAGATACTGAAGTCGAGCTAGTTTTGGTTACGGGCTCAAGAAATTGTGAGGGGTTATTCATATTGTCAAAAAATATTTTCGAAAAAAATTACAGGTAAAAAAAATTTTTGAGTTTTTCAAAATTTTTTTTGAGATTAGGTTCTCGAGTCACCACTTTCATATTTTACGTAAAAATGATTATTTAGAATTTCCTTCATAACATATATTTTTTTGAATTTTTTTAAGGGGGGTAACAATGTTAAAAAAAAATAAAAATCGCGCATACAACGTTGCGCATCCTGTGTTCCGCCGGAAGTGAAACTTGCTACATTCTCGTTTCGCCGAAACGTAGAATTTTTCTTCCATTTGTTCGTGTGTCGTGCTTGCTCCGATTCTCGCGTTGTGTGAATGACGCCAATCCGATTCTTCTCATGTATTTGCTCATTTCTTACATTTCATCAATAAAAGGGTTTTTTATGCCTTAACCGGCTTTTTCCCCAAAGTGGTGTGTTTTTTTAATTGAACTTTTACCTATCATTTAATTTAATATTAGATATAAATTCAGTGAATTTGGGTTTAGCATTTGTTCCTGAAATACATAAAAACATAAAATAAAATAAGTGATCGAGCCTTTATTGGCAAGATCATTCAAAACAAAACATGGTTCTTCCTGTGAGGTAGTTGATACCTTAATAATTCATAATGTGAAAAGTGCGGAAATTGGTTGGCGTCACACGCGCGTCGTCGGTAGGTACGTCACGCCACATTCTTGTGCAGCCACTGCGCGCGCACATCGTCATCGTCGACGAGCGGAGGCAATTTCATTGTCCTCGCACTTGCATTTCCTCAACGGACGCCATCGGCCACGTTTTGTGAAAGTTCAACATTTTTATCAAAAATTAACTCGATAAGTCGCTCCCACATCAGGATTTCTCCGCACCCAGGCAGCCGCTGCACTGAAGGTCCAGGAAATTCAAAAGATAAGTTCAAATTATCAATTTTAAAGTGATTTTAGTGCTTTTTTACAAAATGTAAAGTATATTAATTTTTCTCGGCTTGAGAATTCTTGAAGCTTCCAACCCACGCGGTGGTTTTTAGGTTGGAACAAGCAAATGAATTTGAATAAATTCAGGTTTTCACTTAAAGTCATTTCATTTTCAGAAATTTTCTTGTGATTTAACTTAGATTAATAAAATCTTTTAACGATTCAATTTGAATGAATTTATTTGACTTACAAATAGATTTAACTTTAAAAATTGATCGACGCATTTGCGTTTTCAATCAAATTAAGTGTTTTGTTTGATCAAGGTCAAATGCCTTTGCACCTTTTTTCAAGTAAAGTTAAGATGTTTTAACGATTAATCATCCATTTTCAAAGTGAATCAAGGGATTCTTTCTTTGGAATTTTTTACTTTTTCTTGGTTTCTTGCTTCAAGGGATTGAGGACAAAATTTTGCACATTCACTTCCTCATTTTCTTTGCGTCCGTACCATTGGTAGGAACTTGGGAAACATTTCTTCTTTTTGCCTTCTCTTATACTCGTAAGGCTTTAAGGGATCTATCATTCCAAATTAATTTTGCCAACTGAGATAATGGGCTTTAACCTTCATTTTCACTAATTCGCTTCACCAACCAAGATTCTTTAGTCTGTCTTTTTCAAAAAAGAAGACATTAAGATGAATCAATGCTGATTTTTGAAAAGCGTAAGGATCAAATTTGTTGATCATTTCATATCCTTTAGAATTCATACTTGTTAAAAGAATAAAAGTTTCCTCCAAATGTAAGATGCATTTTGGAATGGAATATCCTATGAACAACATTTTTTGAAGATTCATACCGGTTCATGAGTTTTCGCTAGGCATTACTCAATTTTATAACATACACAATTTTTTTCTTTGTGTCCTTCGACTACCCGAAGCAACAAATTAGGGATTTTTTCATTTTTTCCTTTTTTATCTAATTAAATAAAAATGGAGGGGGGTATGAACAAAACGCAACGCGTCGCGTTTATCGCGCAAAATGGAATTTCATTAGAGAGGACAATCGCGGCATTGCAAGCATATCCCGAGAATCCCGCGTAACTTTAATAACGGAAAATCAAATTGTCACACCTGTTGCGAATTCGACTTTGAATACTAGCAATTTCACAATCTCGGAAAGACAGGGTAGACCAAAATTACCGGTAGTCTAAATTCCTAAATTTAATGGGGAACATGTCAGGTGGTTCGCGTGGAAGCATAGTTTCGAAGCTCTCGTTCATACGCGTACTGATTTGAGCAATTATGTCAAACACACTCAACTTATCAATTCGGTTTCTGCATCAGCTGAAAACAAAATCATCGCGTTTCCCCCTAGCGAGAAAAATTACACAAAGGCTTGGGAGGCATTGTGTGAATCCTATAATCAGAAACGCATAATTGTTGCAGAGCATATCGATGCGATCAACAATTTGCCATTCCTTACTAAAGCCAACCTTGATGAGCTCTCTTTGCTTGTAAACAAAACTAAACAACACGTTAGTATGCTTAGAGAAGTTGGAATCGAGCTCCACGATTTCAGTGAACAGATAATTATCCGAATCGTGGAGAGACGTCTTCCTCCAGGAGTGTTAGCCAGATGGCAGGATACATTAGATGGTAATGAACTGCCGAAGCTGGATGAATTGTACAAGTTGATTCAGTCGACAGTTTTCAAACTTCGCTCTTTAGATAGGGTTGCTTCGAATGGCCGCGGAGCAGCAGGAAAGAGAGAATTGAAAGTCGTTCTCTCGTGACTTCGGCTTCTCAATCAATGGAACCTGTCTCCATTAAGTGCAAAAGGCAACATCGCTTATACCAATGTCCAAATTTTCTAAAACTAAAGACAAACGAACGTTTGAATTTCATCAAAACAAACAAGATTTGTCGAAACTGTTTTAAAAAACATTCACCTCCCTGCCCAAGCAGGTATCGATGTAAAAAATGCAACAAGGAACATCATACTCTTTTACATATCGAAAAGATGGTAAAAACTGACAAATCTGAAAAGATTCAAGATGGGGGGGATCCAAAAGACTCGAAAGCTTCAACTTCCTCGGGTTCTCAAGTATGACTACATAGTCACACTTACGTGTCTGAAGCTTTCCCATCAGACTCTCAGCTTATGACAACCGCTTTGTTAAAAATTCAAAATAATCGGGGAAATGATTTGATTGCAAGAGCATTATTAGATTCGTGTTCAACGGTTAATTTAATTACAGAAAAATTTGCAAAGTCATTAAATTTAACTAAACAAGTCTGTTCCATTAATATTGGGGAGGTTAATGATCTATTCACAGTTTCCAATGAATATATTAAAGCTTCTTTCAAATCAATGTATAACAATTTCAAACGAGAATTGAATTTTTTGATAGTTCCTAAAATCGCATAATTGGTGCCAAGTCAAACATTTCCTCGAAATTCATACAACTTCCCTAAGAATCTACAACTAGCAGATCCACAATTCCATATGCCTAGGTCAGTTGATATTTTATTAGCACCAGGGACTACTCTTTCAATGTTATCGATAGGTCAAATCGAGCTTCAACATCAAAATTCAAAAATAATTTTGCAAAAAACAACTTTAGGATGGATTATGGCAGGAGGATCGGATTTTTTCGTAACTCCAGCAAGGGAGTCTTGTAATGTTGTAAAAATCGACAAACTTCTCGAACGTTTTTGGGCAATTGAAGATTTCGATCATGAACCCATAAAATCTCGCGACGATGTCTTTTGCGAACAATTATATGTAGAAAATACTCAGAGGGACGAAACTGGTAGGTACGTCGTGCGACTTCCTTTTCGAGATAGTAAATTTCAATTGGGTGATTCCAGAGCTCAAGCTTTAAAAAGATTTTATGCGTTAGAGAAAAAATTCGAGTCAAATCCACACTTAAAGGTAAAGTATCACAAGAATCTTAATGAATATCTAACTTTAAATCACATGACGCTTTCTGACGAGACGAAGGACGAGTGTTATTTGCCTCATCACGCCGTAACCAAAGAGAATAGCGAAACAACCAAGGTTAGAGTAGTGTTTGATGCATCAGCGAAAACCTCTACCAACATCTCGCTTAATCAAGCATTATTAGTGGGCCCCACTCTTCAAAATACCATCTTTGAACAGATTCTTCGATTTCGTACACATACATATGTCATCACAGCTGACATTGAAAAGATATACAGGCAGGTCCTCGTCCATCCAGACGATAGAAAATTTCAAAACATTTTATGGTTCCATCAAAGCAAAATCAGAACTTTTCAATTAGACACCGTAACATTCGGAACTGCCTGTGCACCTTATTTCGCAATTCGTACGTTGCAACAACTCGCTCAGGATGAGGTAAAGATTTCCCACGCGCTAGTAAAATTCTCGTAAGAGATTTCTGCGTAGATGATTTAGCGTCAGGCGCAAATTCCATCGAAGAAGTTCTAGCCATCCGCGACGAAATGATCGAATTATTAGGTCATGGGGGTTTCAAGATCAGGCAATGGGCTTCAAATCATCCGTCTATTTTAGATAACATCGAAAGAAAGATTTTCAACCTAGATTGTGTAGTTAAAGACAATCCGGTTCAAAAAACTCTTGGAATTATTTGGGATTCTAAACGCGATATTTTAATGTACTCGGTTCGAACTGTTGATGCTCAATTTCGAAAATTTTTGATCCTCTCGGACTCTTGGGGCCGGTGGGTCTCTACGCCAAAGTCTTGATACAGGATTGTTGGAAAGCGCAGATTAAATGGGATGAATCACTTCCTCAAGATATCTATACCAAATGGGCTTCTTTCACTAGTCAACTCGCATGTTTAGAAAAGTTTTCGGTACCGCGAAGAAGTTTAGGTGAAAACCCTCAGAAAGTCGAAATTCATGGCTTTTGCGACGCATGTCTTTATATTAAATCTATTTACGCAGAAGGTAAAATAAAGGACAAATTAGTTTGCAGCAAATCCAGGGTGGCTCCACTAAGTGGTGTCACAATCCCACGTTTAGAACTTTGTGCAGCATCAATCCTTAAAAAACTTTACATCGAATCAAATGTTCAATTTGAAGTTCCCATAAAGAAAGTAACTTTTTGGTCAGACTCCACCATCGTCTTATGTTGGTTGAAGAAAGCTCCTCATTTGCTGAGAACATTCGAATCAAATAGGGTTGCGGACATTCAATCATTGGGAGACCAATTCCAATGGAGACATATAAGATCGCAAGACCAGCAGATTCTCTTTCTAGGGGACAACTTCCATCAGAATTCATTAAAAATAAACTCTGAATCACAGGTCCGACTTGGTTAGCTCGGCCTGAACGAGAATGGCCTAAGTTCGTTGAACCAACATCAATAGAGGTGCCTGGTTTAAAGGGGGGTGTTTGTTTGCTCAATAATATCACTTGTGATAACATTTATTCTGGGGTTTCATCATTCAGACGTCTCATAAGAGTCATAGCTTATTGTTTACGTTGGAAAAATTTAAAATCAGACAGAAGTCGACCACTTTCATGTAAAGAATTGATCAACGCCGAACGTCGTTTAATAGCGATGATACAACGCGAAAGATTTCCAAATGAGATCAAGCTCCTTGGGAGCACACGAGAAGCGGCTATCGGTGAAATCACAGCTGCGTATCGAAAACCTACTAAGTTCGACGAACTAAATCCCTTTCTTGACGAGAATAATCTCATTCGCGTGGTAGGTCGTTTAAAAATGTCGGAGTTAATTTACAATCAAAAACACCCTCTATTACTACCTAGCAAACATCCAGTTACCGATCTCATTATTCGCGAATGTCATGAAGACAACAAGCATTCCGGTATTCAGTTAACTCTCTACACACTTAGGGAAAAATTCTGGATCTTGAACGGTAGAAATCAGGTTAGAAAGATCGTCCATCACTGTGTTGAATGTATTAGACAACGACACAAAATGATGCAGGCTCAAATGGCAGTCTTGCCAGAGGTCAGGATAACCGAAGCTCCAGCTTTTAGTAGGACAGGTGTCGACTTTTTTGGACCAATTCTCATTAAGGAAAAGAAAGATCGCAATAGGAGTTTCATAAAGACTTATGGTTGTGTTTTTATCTGCATGGTGTCCAAGGCGGTGCACATCGAAATTATAACCGATCTTTTGACAGAAGGTTTTTTTGGCAGCTTTGCGTAGGTTTATCAGCCGGAGAGGTGTTCCAGAACACATATATTCTGACAATGGTACAAATTTCGTAGGGGTCAACAAAGAACTTCGCGTAATTTTTGATTTACTCGACACGACAGAATTCAAGCAGGCTATAGGATCTTTTGCATTATCTAAGCGAATTGAGTGGCATTTTAATCCACCTTTATCCCCTCATTTCGGTGGTCTTTGGGAAGCCGTTGTAAAGGGTTTCAAACATCACTTGAAACGCGTGTTAAAAGATCAACAACACACTTATGAACAAATCAATACTTTATTGATTGAGATAGAAGCAATTCTAAATTCTCGACCGTTCTAAATTATCTTTCAGCGAACCCTAACGATCCCTTAGCTATAACTCCTGCACACCTATTAATAGGTCGACCATTCAATTTCTTACCTGAGAAAAATCTTGTTTCGGTTCCTGATAATTAATCGATTATCGACCTACAACTTCATCACAAAGGCTCGTCAGGATTTCTGGAGAAAGTGATATAAAAACCACCTTAACAAATTACAAACTCGCCAAAAATGGCATAAATCAACTGAGGAACTGAAGGTTGGCTCAGTAGTCATTCTTATCATCGAGATTTATCCTGGGAGCGACAACATTGCAAGAGTGGCCAACGTGAAAACTGCAAGCGGTCTCTATAAGAGAAACTTAACTCGACTCTGTCTGTTACCTATTGCGTAACTTTACCCGATTTTGACTGTTACCTACTGCGTAACTTTTTTCTCGATTACTAATTGAATAACAACTTCAATAGAGAATCAATTCTTTTTTCTCAGATTATAACTTTCTAGTCTTTCAGACTAAACTAGTCTAAATAAATTCAAATGTATATATTATCTAATAATCGTTAAGAAAGACAACTTTGATTGTCGTAAAACATTTGTTCATTGTGATTAGATCACCAAAGTTCATTGAAACTCCAAGTTCATTCACTCCAAAGGAAACTGATTTTTAATAGTTTAAGTGTTGATTGATCATCGAAACAGTCACTGTGAAGGAAACTGATTTCTAGTATTCTAAGTCTTGATTTATCATTTAGTGTGATATTAACTTTAAAACAAAATATCAATTATTTAATTTTTCTACGTTATATCTAAGTCTGCTACATTTTCCAAGATGTGATTTTGATCATCTCGCAGCCTCGGCCGGGAGTATGTTCCGTCGTCACATCACTCTAATTGTGAACAAGGCTTAAAGGCATGAATGTTGAGCGCAATTCTACTTTTGAATTTCGCCGCTATAAGAATGAAAGAAATATGACGTATGTATGCGCAAGCAATCGGCGCTGTGCGGCACCGCTCGGTGGAAGGCCAGTCTAATTTTGACGTCCATACCGCGTAGAGCTCTCGCGCGTCGTGACACATTATAATTATTATTATTAATTACACGATAAGTATCGTTCCGCCGGAACATTTGTTCTTTATGAACACCCTCGCTCCGCCGGAGTAAAATCGATACAATTAAGTATCACGATTCGCCGAATCATTCACGTTTCGCCGGAAGTAAAACTTGCTACATTCTCCTTTCGCCGAAACGTAGAATTTTTCTTCCATTTAAAAGTGGTGTGTTTTTTAATTGAACTTTTACCTATCATCTAATTTAATATTAGATATAAATTCAGTGCATTTGGGTTTAGCATTTGTTCCTGAAATACATAAAAACATAAAATAAAATAAGTGATCGAGCCTTTATTGGCAAGATCATTCAAAACAAAACAACTTAAGGAGGATCGGGTGCTACGAAAAAATGCAGCCAGATTTATAATATTGAGATATTTCAAATTCCCAATGCGAAATAAAATTCTATGAATGTTTCTCGAATTATTTATCGGTTTGCTTTTTTTTTATTTATTCTGAATATTCGATTATTTAACATAGCTTCTTATGGGAAATACTGTGACCCATACAGTTACAATCAAATTAATAGAAGAAAAAATGCGAATCACGAAGAAAAAAAAATATAGGTTTTTAGCTTATAATATTATAAATAAATGAGAGAAAGAACAAATTAGGTCACCGCACATTTTACAGAGAAATAAATTCTCAAATATAAAAAGTTCAGACTTTTCGTTCGGAAAGTAATAAACGCGATGGAATACCGGCAACAGTGCAATGTGTGAATGTTTATTCGACATTTTAGAGGTTATAGCTAATATCACTAATATGTCACTTCACAAAGCACAATGTATACCTATATATACAAAACAAGGACTGCCAATTGACAAATATATTCAGCACGCTCGTGCGATGTTTCCAAGCTGCTATTGAAACTCATAGTATTTATTTATGCATATTAAAGGAAAAATAATAATTAAAATATGGAAATTCATAATTAGAAGCATTTTAAACCCAATTTTATTCAAAAATTTTAAGCAAGTATCTCAACATATTCACTTTTTAAACATAAAGAATACTTTTCTTTAAGTTGACAGCAATGATTTTCTAACACGATCAGCATGGGGCCCCCGCGTCCCGCCTCACCCCCTCCGATGAAGTACACGATCCTCCTTAACAGTAGTGATGATGTTCGAGTTCATGATTTCATAAGAAGCGTAAAACGCGCTAAAATGCGTTGCCATAACCCAGGCCTACTACTCGACTACATTTTAATTGAAAAAATCACAGGCAATGCTAAACGATCTATTAGACATATACCTATCGACTCGTATGATGATTTATACAAGGTCTTCAATACAAACTTAGGCATAACTACTTCAGTTGAATTATGTAGAACGAAATTAGAAAATGTCAGGCAAGGCTCTGACAGCGTTCAAGCATACAGTCAGAAATTCCGAGGCATCTATAATGAGCTAACGTATGCACTTCAGTCCAACCATAGTTCTGGTATCGAGCGGAAACTGGCACTTAAGATGGAAGAAAAATCAGCTGTTAAAAGGTATATTATGAATTTAAGGGATGATAAATACCAAAGCCATTCAGCGACGCATATCGACCATCTACAAAAAAGAAATTTATTTTACATTGTCCCTAACGTCTTTCCTCTTCCCGAAGAAGGAATAAACGGTTTGGTTTTTTTTACAAAAATACAACAAATACTATTTAACAGATAAATCGTTGTATTTAGATGGTAAAAAGATGTTGCTACATGACGATGGATATTGAGTTGAGAAAAATTCAATGAGAATCTGTTGCATCTCAACAGAAGAAACAGATTCAGATGTATGGATGGAAAATGAAAAAAACATTACAGATGGACTATATAAATGCAAAAATAAACAAATTATAGCACCATATTTTAATTATGAAAACATACCAGTGAAACTACCTAAAAAAATCAATTTTGATACCGTCATGAATATTAAATCACAAGATTTAACTAATTCTAACAACGAGGGAGAAATAATCTTCGACCACGAAAGAATTAAAAAATTAAGAAAAAATACACGGTTAGAACACATTGAAAAACCCATCCAAGAATCAATTTTGAAAATAATTTCTAAATATAACACTGTTTTTATGGTTGAAGGAGACCCCTTACCTGGCACAACCCTTACAGAACATACAATAACATTGAACTCAGGAAAAATAGTTAATATCAGATCCTACAAACATCCAGAAGCTCACAGAAATTTTATCGCAGAGAATGTACAGAATGTCTTAAAATTAGGTGTAATAAGAAATTCATATTCTCCTTTTAATTCGCCAGTATGAGTCATTCCTAAAAAGAATAATAAACTAAGAATGGTAGTTGATTATCGGAAAATTAATCAAGATACTGATCAGGACGCATACCCATTACCTATTACCGACGATATTCTCGATCACCTAGGGAAATCAAAATTCTTCTCAGCTTTCGACCTAAGTTTAGGTTTTCACCAAATACCCATGGCAGAAGACTCAAAAAAATACACAGCGTTCTCGACACCCCAAGGACACTTTGAGTATAATAGAATGCATGATGGATAACGCTCTGTGAGATCTTGTTGGGAAACAATGTTTCGTCTATATAGACGACACAGTCGTATTTGGAAGCACCATAGAAGAACATAACAAAAATCTTGTCGATTTATTAGAGAGACTAAAAGAATTAGGACTAAAATTAAAGCCAGAGAAATGTGAATATTTGAGAACAGAGCTTGAATATTTAGGACACGTAATTACCAAAGACGGTGTGAAACACAACCCCAATAAAATGGAAGCCGTTAAAAATTTCAGGAAACCCAATAATGTTAAAGAAATTCAATCCTTCCTAGGTCTTGCAGGCTATTATAGGAAGTTTATAAAAAACTTTTCCACTATCGCCAAACCACTTACAAATTTGATTCAAAAAGACATTAAATTTAACTGGACACCAAAATGTCAGAAAGCCTTCGAGATTCTTAAAGAATCATTATGTTCAGCACCTATGCTACAATATCCCAACTATAACGACATTTTCACCTTAACAACAGATGCATCAAACGTTGGACTCGGGGCAGTGCTAAGCCAAAATTGAATTATTTTACATCCGAAAAAGAATTATTGGCTATACTATGGGCCTTAAAAAGGTTGCGACAATATTTATTAAGGGGTTACACCACCCTGGCGTGTAGGAAAATAGGTATAAAAATAAGTATTTTTTTTTTGCCGCAGTCATAAATTATTTTAAATAATTGTTATTATACATATATACACTAGGGTGGTTCAAAAAGACTATTTTTTCTAGAGAGTCTCGATCCCCCCAATTCTTTTGTAAATCCGAAAAAAGAAAGGTCATATTTTTTTTTTTTAATTTTGATTTTAACACGTGCCACTTTTGACTTGAAGTTTCCCATGTAAATTTCATGGGGAAAAATCACTTTTTGGAGTTTTTGGAATAATTTTTCAGGGTTTCGAAAAATCTTACGGGAGATTATAGAAACTTGTTGAGGACTATCCAACAAAGAATTTCATGTACCACACATATGGGTTTGACACCCCTAACACACCCCCACGGTGCCTTTAAAACTACCCTTAAAACCAAAAATATCAATTTTTCATAAAACCGGCCATCTGTGCACTTTATTCTCATTCTTTTTTTATAAAAATTATTTCTACTAGTCCATTGGAATATTTATCAACATTGGTTAATTAATTTTCAATTATTTAAACAAATTCCACTTGTTTAAATAATTTTCTTTTCAAAAATACGTTTGTCTTTATAAAAATTACTACTATTCGTCTATTAGAATATTGATTAACAATGTTTAATTAATTTTCAATTATTTAAACAAATTGAATTTGTTTAAATATTTTTTTTCCGAAAATTCTTTTTTTCTTATTAAATATTATTACCATTGATTTAATAGAATATTTGAAAAATTAGTTTTCATTTGTTTAAATAAATTCCATTTGTTTAAAACATGCTTTTTCCAAAAATTAAAACTACTTGCAGTTTATTATCGTTATATGATGTAATTTTATTTTCTAATATTTTATAATTGTATAATCAATAAATTATTATTTTAACATCTAAGATATAAAACATTTATAATATAATTTATTTATGAGATTTCATCGAATTACAAAGAAATTCGCTCTTTTCTTTTATAATCTACATCTTATTCTATTACTTTGTGTCGCGAGATAATGTTGTTTTCTTGCTATCTGGAAACTTTTTCCTATATTCTGTAACGGAATGTAATAAAAATTGTTTTTGACTCTCATATCTCGTTAACTCATTGTTGAAATCAGATATCAATTTGACGGCTCTCTCTGCAATATCGTTGACAACTTTGAGTTGAGTAACAATTTTTTTTCATTTTTCATAGGCTTCATTTTCCATCCAGTGTGAAGCATCTTCTTGTAGAAAGTACGTATCTATCTGGAAAGCTGAAAAGAATTTATTTGAATCTTCTGAAATGAAGTATTCAATGTCTTTATTCAGCAGTTCCTTATACTGTTTTCCTTCGATTCGTTTATAATTCAAAAGGCCTTTATTAGACTTTTGTGACAAAGCCTCCACCATTAAATTTTTGGTTACTGCTGGAATCTCGTCGTTGAAAAAAGCTAATGCAGCTGTTTCAGGCACAAGATACCAAAGATGTCCGCTCAGCTTTTCTAAAACAGCAGTGGAAATTTCTCGATCCTGCTTTGCAAAAGAATGGATCAATTTCAATAATCCAAGGTCTTCTTTTGGCGCTTTGGCAGCAAGAGGTGCATTGAACCAGATCCTAACATAAATTTGCATCAGAAATATACAAATTTCTCGACAAGATTTTAAATCATTAGGTGAGAGAGGATACACTTCTCGAAAAAGAAATATTTTTAAAATATAGAGGGCTTTTGCCATCCACCTAGCCTGGTGCATTGCTCCTGGAATCCGAAATGAAATTCCTCGTGGTGGTTCCTATCCTAAAAAAAATTACCACGAGTTCTAAGAACTCACGGTAATCTTCTCGGCAGTGTTTTTCATTGAGCTGTTCCCGTGCAAAATGGAGAATCCCATTTACTTCACCTCGAAGAACTTTTCTCACTAGTCGATCTTCTATTCCAGGCTGGAATTTCATAAGATCTATTTCGCTCCAGGAATCCTAAAATTTTTTAAAAAATGGGACATTCGAACTTGAGGTTTTGCCAAATTTGGTTTCAAAAGCTGCTCTTAAATATATATACACCGTTGTATAATACACCGTTGTATTTTCCAGTGTTTGAAGCTGTCGTATCACAGCAGAAAGCTTGAACCTCATTAAGTAAATCCCATTCTTGAAATGTTTCATACACAGCATCAGCTTCATCCTTTTCTGTTCCTGATTCAGCTTCCGGGACTCCGATCAACATTTCTTCACCTTATGCGCTGATGACAACAGGTAATCGATCTACCTTGTCAGTGCCAGTGAGTCTAGGTAGTAATTTCCCATCCCAATGTAAGGTGGCTGCTCTATTTTTAAATGTTGTACATTTTTCGCGAATTTTTTCCATATGTTCCATCCTACATTTTTCTCGAAATCTCTTTATGGAGGATCTGCTTAAAACAGCAGAAGAGAGATTGACTCCTAGAGCTTCAGCAGATGCCATAAGGAGATGAATTGCTCGCCTATCACTCACTTTTGATGCGTCAAGAGCTGCAGCAAGTCTTTCTGTTAGGATGGGTGTTCTTTGAAGTTTTTGAACATTAGATGGACCAGGCAACATTTCCATTTCTACGTCAACAGAAGAAAAACTTTGGTTGAGGGTTCTAGGTGATTCACTGTTACTGGTCGATGATGCCAATTCCACACAAGTGTCTGGAATAAAACAATTTAATGAGATTCTTATATTATATATTCTTATATTTTCTTATATATATTTTTTGAAATATCACATTTACAGAATACACACACTTTCAACGTTAAATATGAAAGAAAATTAAATTTGTTAATAAAACATATTTTACTGAAATAATAAATTTGAAGACGTTCAACCCAACGTTATAATAAATTATAAACCAACCCAAGATTCTAATACATGAATACTGTTAAATAAATCGTTATTTTCAAAAAATGCTAAACTTACTCAATATTAAAATTTCCTCGTGAGCACGTTTTTCCGATTTTCAACAATTTCCTCTTGTCGTTTATTCTCATCAAAATATATTTTTACGGGTATAAGACATCCTTCTCGGGTTTTTAGCCTTTGGTTTGCCAAAAACATTTTGGCTTCCTCTGAAACTGTTGGGTCCTCTAAAATCGTTTGTGATGCAATATCGAAAAGCATATTCAACTTTTCTAAAAAATCTGTTTCCTTCTGCACTTGACTCTCTGTTCTCAAGTTGGCACGTGTTTGTATGTTCCTGTATTCTTTATGTAAATTTTCTAATTTATCCACAAAACGTTGGTTATCTCTTACCGGAAGGCTTGCCTTTGCCCAAAAAATTTTCACTTCATCCACTACCAGATGGGCACTTGATCTTAAACTTAATTTTACATATCTCATATTGTAAAGTAGAATTCTAAACGCTTGCAAATTGCTTGGCAGTTTATTTCCAATAATTTGCTGATCTTCATGATCAACTAAAAACACTTTCTTCCGTAATTCTGCCATGATCAAGAGTAAACTAAAGTTAACACTGCAATTGCTCAGAAATTACTGACGGTACATCCGTTCGCAAACGGAGAGAACAGGTACAAAATTATACAATGATGGAAACGATTTTGCTAACCTTCTCCCCAGGTATACTCGAAAGGTATATTTCAAAAAATATTTCTCCTAAGAGACATTTTCCATACTTTCGAGTATACCTGGGGGCTTAGAATAAAATTAGCAGAAATCTTTCAACCTTTGTATAATTTTATAACTGTCCTCCTCGTTCGCAAACGGAGAGAAACAAAATTGGAAAATATTTGAAAATAAATTTGTGTTACGTAACGATAAAAATTTAGAATTCCTCAAATTTTTGGAAAAACAATTTTTTAAACAAATGGAATTTATTTAAACAAATGAAAACTAATTTTTCAATGTTAATAAATATTCCATTAAATCAATGGTAATAATATTTAATAAGAAAAAAAGAATTTTCGGAAAAAAAATTATTTAAACAAATTCAATTTGTCTAAATAATTGAAAATTAATTAAAAATTGTTAATCAATATTCTAATAGACGAATAGTAGTAATTTTTATAAAGACAAAGGTATTTTTGAAAAAAAAATTATGAAAAATTGACATTTTTGGTTTTAAGGGTAGTTTTCAAGGCACCGTGGGGGTGTGTTAGGGGTGTCAAAACCATATGTGTGGTACATG
This sequence comes from Synergus gifuensis, assembly GCA_904066015.1. Lineage (NCBI taxonomy): Eukaryota > Metazoa > Arthropoda > Insecta > Hymenoptera > Cynipidae > Synergus > Synergus gifuensis. The sequence continues at coordinate 136,718 of CAJFCO010018298.1, forward strand.
AAATTCTTTGTTGGATAGTCCTCAACAAGTCTCTATAATCTCCCGTAACATTTTTCGAAACCCTGAAAAATTATTCCAAAAACTCCAAAAAGTGATTTTTCCCCATGCAATTTACATGGTAAACTTCAAGTCAAAAGTGGCACGTGTTAAAATCAAAATTTAAAAAAGAAAAAAATATAACCTTTCTTTTTTCTGATTTAGAAAAGAATTGGGGGGATCGAGACTCTCTAGCATCAAAAATATTTTTGCCATGCATTTTTGAACCACCCTGGTGTCCACGCTTCCTAGTCAGGAATTTTACGTGGTCCGTTTTTTAGGAAAATACGGGGTGCCACCTTAAGGGTTTATGCGGTACATCTAAACACTTTGAATCACGCTAATCACTTCGTCGGATAAAGGATTAGAAGATTTAACGTCCTAATCATTCGGCCCTTGTGCTCTTCGCGGTAGGACGTTACAAGCTTTCCCATTTCTAAAAAGATATTTTTTTTCGGTAATACCTTGTCGACAGCACTGGTGAAAAACTATGTCACAGTCAGGATATGGGGGTGGGGTGCTGCACAATTTTTATGTAATTCCCTCGGAAACGCTTGGTACGGATCAAATGATTCAAACGCAGTAACGTCTAACTGACAGGGAAGGTCCACCAGGTGTCCCCCTCCGATTGGATTCTCCCAGATATAAGGTGAATGTCCCAGTTTTCGGATATTTAAGAAAGAATCGCATGGTTTCCTTTTATTTTCAAACACATTTTTTAATATAGTTGTTTGACTTTTTTCCCTTCGAATTTTAGCAACTCTTTTAAATGCGTAAAAATTTTTTTCCAATATAAAATTAATTTCTAAATATTATTTATAATTAATAAAAACACAGATGTAGGATGGCCCAGTTATCGGACGGCAGAATTTTGAATGTCCGAGATTTCGGATGCCCTAAGGCCAAGTTATCGGACAGTTATAAATATGATGAAATGAGGTTATTTTTTTATTCGTTAAAAATAATTAAGTAAATAGTAAGAGATAATTCAGTTAGTTTTTTGTAATTTATTTATCAATTTATATTTAATTTCCAAAATTGAACTTTAATATTTATATAAAATCTACATACTATTTAACAGTATCAGCACGAGTATTATAAAATTTTGTTATCTTCCAACACTTTATATATATATTTTAATCATTTAAGCTTTTATATATTTTATATTAACCTTCTTTATTTGACGTAAAGAAGGTTAAGTACGATGGAGTCGGAAAACTGGGAAATGGGCTGATTTTACTGTCCCTGTTTCCGGACCTCTATTTTTCAATATAAAAAGCATTTTTTCACTATTTTATTCCATCTAATTATGAAATTCAATTATTTTTACAGTTTATAGAAAAAGAAATAAATTGTTTAATACTAACATAGTGAACACAATAACACACAGCTTTTATGATAATCCTAACCACTACTCTCTAGCAGATGGTGAAAAATGTAGCCTCGGCGGGAGCTTCAAGTTTAATTAATTTATTAGAAATTTTTCTGAAGGTCCACTCACAAACTTTTATTTCTGTAGGCAAAATCGAACCTTAAATTATCTCTTGGAGCTTTTCAATTAGAGTTTCAACACAACTAACATACATAAAAAAGTAAATATAATGCAGAAAGTACTCATCCGTCCGAAAACTGGGACATTCACCTTATGATGTAGTATTCCAAAAACTAAGCGACACGTATTTTTTTTATCTGCGGAAAAATACTTTAAGGGTATGAAACAGCCCCTCAAAAATAGGGGTTCCAAGTGTCGATTGCATACTTTCGTATATAAAAACCAAATTGATTTCCATCAAACCTACTGGAAAAGTTTCCTCGTGATGAAAGCAAAAAAATCAAAAAACATACGTGTTGCACAAAAAAAAGAGGACGGAGGTATTTATGTATTTTTAAGAAAAATAAACAGCATCGAGGGGGTAACTACCTCTAAACACTTTTTATTTTGTGTTTGTGATAATATAAACTTTCCATACAGAAAAAAAAGGAAAATTAGTTTTATAACGATGGAAGTGAAATAGAGTACATTCAACAATAATTAAAAAAGTACACGGGGGTAAACCACCCCCTAATTATGTATAAAATTGCAAAATAAATCTAAAATCGAGCAAAAAAAGTCGCAAAAAATACGTGTTGCACACAAAAAAAGAGGATAAATCTATTTATATATTTTTAAGAAAAAAAGAACAGCATTCAGGAGACCACTAAACTATTTTCATACAAAAAATAATTAAAATCATGAAGAAGTATACATATTTTATAGAGAAAAATAATACATTCGTGTCAAATTTACAATCTTTCGAATTTTAGACAGTATATCGAAGATTTATTCTTCAAACTTGGAACAGTAATGATATTCGTCAAAAAAGTGTTTAAAACATAATGATTTCTTACACCACGAACATCGAATTACAGCGATATTCGTACAACCTTTTATGTTACAATGTGTTTGACAAGAATCACCGAAGCTAAAGTCCACCAGATTTTCGTATTTACCTGGTTTTTCTAAAATATATCCGCTTTTGTACCATGAATATTTATAAAGATTGGTATATCTTGGCGAGGTTAATTGATTATGCAGCAAAGACTGAAGCTTAATAATATTATTCCTTATATGTAAATTGATATCGTAATTCATGAAAATATCAGAATCGGAAAAGTGACGCACATAAGTTTTCCAAACTCTGAACCCAAATACATCTAAAGGTTGAATTTTTCCTGTTGTTCCTGTTGGAATAATTTTAAAATTGACAATTTTATCAGAGGGTTTTATTTCTTCTACTACAATGACCACTCCATGAATCAAGTAGTAAAACGCTATTTGGTCCTACATTTGGAAAATAAATTTCGTTCAACCAAATCTTGAAGTGATCTGCAAGTAATAAAACGAATTATCATTTCTTTCATACAGTTTTGTATAGAAGTAGATAATGTAATGTTACCTGATGTAAGTTTTCCCGATTTTGAAGCTTGTACGTACACATTACTCGGCCTAAATATAATGTCTTCTCTATAATTGCTCCAAATTTTCCGCTCGGTTCTTTTAGAACTAGAAATAGAGGTGAAAGAAGTTTCCCGTCAGCAGATAGTAGTGGTTGGATAGTGTAACTGTGGGTCGTGGAGGAAATAGACTGGAAAACGCATTCCACCTTTTTTTCTCCTTCAACAGCCATAGTTCTCCTGGAATGAATTTCCAATTGAAAACCACTTTGATCTGAATTATAAACGTTCTGTAGTCCAACTTTTTCTATCTCTTGCTTGTGTATTTTTCTGGAAACTATTCTATGTTTGCTTTTTAATTTAGCAAGCCATCCTCGAGAAGCGCGGAAGCGAAAATCTTCATGGCTAATATCTTTCTGGGCTTGTAATGCCTATCTGCGTAAGTCTTTATCGTGCACAATTAGCCCGTTTTCCACTGCTTTCTTAAAATTATCTAATGTGATGTCACATATTCTAGCCACTTTCTCTCTATAAGTACCACCCTTATTGAGATTATGGGCCCAACGTTTTAATTGTTTTACGAACGTAACTTTCCTAAATTTCAGCCGTACGCTGTCCAGACTTAAATTTTTTTTTACCACTTGGCCAATATTCCACTGCTCTTAATTTCTGGTCGTATGATAGTTCTTCCTCATCTTGTGTGCATCTATCCGTAGGTGAAAAAGGGGATCAGGAATATGGTGTTGAACATCATCTTCTATGATTTGTGTATCTGAATTTTTAAAAGGTTCGTGGAAATCTAACAACTCTTCAATCACCATCTCCACCCCGTTAAATTCTTGCATGGCATCCATCAAAATTGCTTCAAAATTTTATTTTAATTCAATTTCCTTAATATTTATCGGAGTTTCTTTTATATTTAATGTTTGGAAAGTAACAAGCAGTAAATTTATAACATTTAAGGGATTCACCTTCATTTTCAAACATGTAAACATGTTGAAATGTTTTCTTTGAAAGCAACAGTGAATATTAAAATATAAGTGAACTAGCTGTGAATTCGATTTCGGATGTTCCATTTAACTATATTTTTAAATATTTACTTTACAAAAATTCTAAATGTACGCAAAAATTGTAAAATTCAATATTTTGAAAAATACTTTGGTACGTTTTGAGATAATTTTGAACTATTATTGTAAATTTTTTTAATTTAATCAAGAAGTGGTTGCAAAAAATTCCGGACACGCAAAATGGCTCAAGGCAGGCCACATTCCACTATTCAGATTTTTCATGTATAATATCGAAATTTGAAAATGTATTGGTTAACTTACCGTTCTGTTTTGTGCTTTTGGTTTATTCTGCGATTCCTGTGAAGTTTGTTGGTCTCTGCTTCTTTGTGTTAGGGAAAGTAACAGTGTTGAAAACTATACACTGCACTGAACTAATTGTAAGCATATTAGGACTTGTAACGGCGTTAAGAAATAGACAGTCAACGAATCCTCTTTCGTATTCTGCGGTTTTTATATTGCAAATTTACGTAAGATATGCACGTCATTGCTGTTATTTTCCAGTTTTATTTTTGAACATTCTGTGATAAATTTTATCTTGCAAAAATACAAGGTGAATCATTTAAACCAGATTGCTTACTTTAAAATTTAAAAAACTGAAAATAATGCGCACAAGATTTAATTATAATTGTTAATAATGTATTTTAGGGGTAGTTACCCTCCTGAATGCTGTTCTTTTTTTCTTAAAAATACATAAATACCTCCATCCTCTTTTTTGTGTGCAACACATATTTTTTTCGATTTTTTTGCTCGATTTTATATTTATTTTTCAATTTGATACATAATTAGGGTGTGGTTTACTCCCGTATAATTTTTTAATTATTGTTGAATGTACTCTATTTCACTTCCATCGTTATAAAACTAATTTTCCCATTTTTTTGTGTATGGAAAGTTTATTTTATCACAGACACAAAGTAAGACGTGTTTAGGGGTAGGTACCCCACTATTTATTTTTTTAATTTTTGGCGAAAAACTTAAACTTTATTTTTGTCTCAAGTATAAAATATATTTTTTTTAAATTTTTTCTTATGAATTAAACAATATTTAGAACAACATTAAAAATATTTAGGGGAGGTTTACCCCCTTATGATTTTTTTTTTGAGAAAATTACGTTATTCATCTTTCATCACTAGGAAACTTTTCCAGTAGGTTTGATCGAAATCAATTTGGTTTTTATATACGAAACTATGCAATCAACACTTGGAGCCCCTATTTTTGAGGGGCTGTTTCACCCCCTTAAAGTATTTTTTCGCAGATAAAAAAATACGTCTCGCTTAGTTTTTGGAGTATTGTAACATATATCAAGGAAAATCCAATCGGCGTGGGACACCTTTTTAGTGTCTTTGGCCTGAAGACCACTAACAGGATCTTAGGTTTAAGATTCTCTGAGTCAGATGAGGAGGAAGATCCACTTAGTTTGTGGAAACGAGGGTGAGACGGCACTTCGCGAATATTGTTCCGTTGCTTTTTTTGAGGAACAACGACTACGCTACGAAGTAGGGGCACTTTCACCCGAATACAAAGCTTCTTCTTCTTCTTCACAGGAGAGCTTGATGGGTGAGGCGCAAAGGCTGAGTACATCCTCCTTTTCCGGTGATCCAGGGGGTGTTAGGTGTTCCGGTTCGAGATAAATTGGAGCGGTCGCGATTGCACTGGTTTCGTAATTACCGCACAAGTCGCGAAGGGGTGAACGATTCTAAAATAATGTTCGGAAAAAGTAGTTTCTCAGATGGTCAAAGGAATTTATGCCTTTGTTTGACGAAAGGGAAGAAAGCGAAAGACGATCAGAAGATACGGGGAGATTTTTACCAGCCGTATGTTAGAACGAGGTACCAACTTCGAGGTGGCCACTTACCGAATCGAGATGGAAGCCACTAACATTTAGGGCGCTTTGACGTTCGGACTCGGAATCTGAAGGGTTAAAGTTCGACTCAGGAAGAAAAATATTGTGTTTCGCCTCTAATGCCTTTCGACGAGCGTTCAATCGCTTGCGCATTGAACGTCCTTACGGCGCAGCATGGGAAAAACACTAGGCATAAAATGTACACAGGAAGTCTCGAATAACCAGGAATCACTGTGGTTGCACAGGGGCAAACACTTGGTAACACAGAGGGCTGTCACACGGCGAGGCGAACATAAGGAAGCTAACGCACTGAGTCTTGAGAAGGGTGTTGGTGGACGGTTCGATCTCATTCGATTGGCGCGGATTACGATACGGTGACTCCAGATGTTCCTGGACCGTGGATTTAATGGTCGAGACTCGGGATCTCGAGCTTTGAGTCGATATGGGACTCGAAATGGAAGGAAGACTCGATTTGAAGGATTCTGTCTGCACTGAACTAATTTCGGTAGGTGGGAGAGCTTCCGCACGGCGTCTTGCCGCGATCCTCTTTCTTAAGCACGGGCGGTTCCTCTTCTTGGCCCACTTGTACCACGGCAACTCCGAGATATGGAACTCCACAACGAAATTTCCCGAAGATGTCTATCCCGTGAAAAAAAAAGAACTTATGGAGGACTTCGAGGGAAACCGGGTGAGGAAGAAGAGAGAACACTGCAATTATCCCTGAAGTCGAGGTCCCGTGAAACTGGGCACAGTAGCTGTATTGCTGAGCGGCACGGATGGATAGACGCGATGACACGTATCGAAGCTTGAGAAGACCCTTCTCGTGCGACTGCCTATGTCGGACTGACTGGGCGAGCGCGGAAGCTCCCGCCAAGTCAACGTGGAGGGGAGATTCGTTAGCGGGCAAATAGAAGGACGTATGCAAAACTGCGCGCGAATACACGAATGATTTAGATAATTTTGGCGCTTGCAAAACAGCGTGCGCAGCCCGGTGCCAAGGCCGTAGATTTTATTTTAGACATATTAAATGAAAGTTTTCGTGATACAAAATTTTAAGAGTCCTAAGCAGAGCGTAAGCCCTCAAAAGGGATTAAGCTTAATTAAATTATAAATTCAAACTGATAAGCACGTTGACGTGCGACAACCTTTTGCGAGGCTACATACGACCGACCAAATTACTGACCGGACAGGCGAGCTTAGAAAAGAACTTCTTGAAGTTACAAAAAGGACGATGAACTAGTTGACTGTCGATCAAAGATTTTGAATCCCTGTATTTTGTAGGCGCATCGCCGACTGATTAGGTGGGAAAGTTTTTTAGGTAGGAACTTTTGATTGGTCGGTGAATTTGACATTTCTTAAGGAGAGGATCATGAACTCTTTTGACTTTTTTGGAATCCACTTCGACTGCAATAATGCAAGTGCATGAAAGTTCTTTGACTCATGATTAGCGCGAAACCGAATATTGGTTTGCGAAATGATAAATTCCACTAAGGTCTTTGACCTGATGCATTTGTTATTTTATTGTCTTAGAAATTATTTTAATTTCAAGTTAATTGCAGGTTCTACTTTTCATTACAAAATATTGGAAATTATTACGTATAACATTGTCATCGGGGTTAGAATTCATACATTAGAATGCTATTCAAGTTTCATAAAAATCGGATTACAAGTTTAAGGGGTTACACCACCATGAGATTTTCAAAAAATCGATTTTTTTTTGTTTAGATAAATTGTTTATACTTTTAAGAATATTTTAAGCGTTCAATCATTTCAAAATTCAAACTATTTCCGAAGTTACAGCAATTAGAAGTAAACGCGTCACTGAAACTTGGGTTCCGCTCGGACCCACAGTGCGGCCATAAACAGCTTCTCGGGCAAATTTATATTGTGAAGCCATTTCTGAACCGATTTGAACGTTTTTTTTTCAAATGAAAGCTAATAAAATTCCTCGAAAAAATTCTGATCCAGATTTTGAAGAAAAAATTTTATATATTATAATTTTTTTACTTAATATCAAAAATGAAAAAAAAAATTTTTTCTTTTGAAAAGTACCGGGTTTCGAAAAATACTTGGATTCAATCCCAAATACCTAGAAGAAATGAAGCAACTATTCGGAAAAGTTAGCAATTGATTAAAAATTTATTGAATTTTTTATAAACAAATAAGTGAGTGAAAATGAATTCAAGGGGATTGTATAATCGGGCTAGGATTATTCCAAGGGATGGTGGGATAGAGATCAGGCCGTGAGGGTAAATGACGAGAAACCATTTAAAACAAAAATGTAGTTTATTACAAACTTACATTGGCACGTAGTGCAATTGCAGAGGAATAAATTGGCGAACAAAGGGTCAGCAACCCCGCTGAGTCGGGTTGATCTGCGACAATGATAAAGTGGGTGACGAGTTGGGCCAGCTCCGCACAACTCGGCGCGATAAAAAGTGTTAGTCCATACAGCACAAAAATTGGGTGCGACAACTCGCGCACGAGACAACCGCAAAGAGCGACCGGAAATTAGCGACACCAAAAAGCACGAGGCAACAGGAGAAGAGGTTACTCTTGCGACGCGCAGAACGAGAGTGCTCCCGACCGAATCAGCCGATCGGCCTCGCGAACAATCGGCCACGTCCGCCGAACCTCGGGCAAAACTGGCCGGTCAGTGACGACCCTAGACGAGGGCCCTGAGGGGGCATGTCGTAACAGCCATGTTACAATTGACAATGATTCATCGATTGATTCGCACTAAATACGAATAATTTATAGATAAAAACCGTTTTTTAACTAAATTCATTAAAGACAATAAACAATTTGTTACTTTATAAACAAATTTTCTAAACAATTTTCTAAACAATTCGTCCGCCATATTGGGACTGCTATTTTTTTAATTTTGACTTCGGATTCGTTATCAGCGACTTCATAAACCCCTTTATACCAATTTTGAAAATAATCAAAAATTTATTTAGCATACTCGTCTGCCATTTTGGATCCGCCATTTTGTTTTTGAAATTTTTGACACCGGATTCGTAATCAGCGACCCCAAGAACCAATGAATAACAGAATTTGGCCCATTATATTAACATTTTATAGTCCTAGCCAGCTTTTCGCGACTTGGTCTCATTAGCGCCGTACTGTTTTTTCTTTTGCATTTTTCTCGAAACTACTTTTTTCAAACTGGTGTACATGATATGTCAAGATCTACTCAACCTATTTTGTTAAAATTTTAAACAAATGTTCTTTGTACTATTGTCTATCGTGTGACGTAGCATTTTTTTGATTGGGTGCCCTGTTCATAAGTTATGAATTTTTTAAACTCAAAATTTCTATAAAAATTAGAAATTTTTTTTTAAACAGTTGTCATTTCTACAACAAATGTCTAAAATTTTTTCCCTACGTCACACGATAGCGATTACCTTTCTAAATAAGCAAAAAAAATTTTTTTTTTTTTCAAACAATGGCTGATCGAGAAACTATGTACATCATCAACAAGTATTTTCAAAAAATGGTCCTACGCATTGGCTCATCTCCGCCATTTAAAAATTTTTTTAATTTGTCATCGATTCAAATTATACATAAAAGTACTGTGTATATATTTATTATAACAACAGTCTCAGCCTAAGGGACTGTCGACCTCTGAGTGCTGTTACAATTCTGACATCCAACGCTTAAGTTCGTACAAAAAAAATTTGTTAGAGCGAATTGAGCCGAAGGGCGCCAGGTGTCAATCGATACCGCTCCAAAACTCAATAGGATATACCAAACCTGAAAAATAATAATTCGCTTCCGGCTAACCTGCCAGTGAGGGATTTCGTGGGGGCGTAAAACAAATCAAACTCAAAGTTTAAAATATAACAGAAATGACATGTTTATTAAGAATAAGGATGGAGTGATGATGTATAATTTGTGTGAGTGAGATGAGATGAGAATGTACAAGAATGATGTGTTTAAGAACACGTAACTCAAAAAAGTGCGTTTGGGAACACTTGCATCGAAAGAAGTGCGTTTAGGAACGTATTAATCAATAGCTAAGTTCGATTGTATTTAGCTTCACAAAATGGCGTCATTGAACGCGATGATAAATTCTTCATTATTTACTACTAACATAACTTGATTCTTATTTGAAAAACAGAATCTAATTTAATATTTGTTCTTTAAACAGTTACGGCAATTTAACTTAAATCTAACGGCAATGTAACAGAATCTAAATTGTCGAATGTGCCACGTCATCAATGGGCGTTGACCATGATGCGACATTCATTATATAAAACTATAATCTTACTCAATATAACTCGAAATCTTAATAGTCAAGTAAAATTGACTGTAATCAAATCAAATTTCAAAGAAGGATCTAAATCATAATACAAAGAAAATCAATTGCTCGAAATGCAAAGTTTTAACCAAAATGGCGCTCCGCCATACATGGGCGTTGGCCAAAGTTACGTAAGTTCTAAATCTCAAGATTTATGCACTAAAAACTCAACTGGGAGAAAAACATAGTTTGCGGACGCCTACCTTACTTTCCGTGAACCCGGATACAGGAATTGGAGTAATCCCTTTGGCAACGAAAGTACCGAAATTGTCTCTCTGCAAACACTATAAAGTATTCTCTCAGAACACAAAAAAAGAACGTAAGCTTACTCTGGAACAGCCAGCACGGAACTGTTGGTTCTTGGAGTTACTCGCCTGAGTGCGCAGTCGCAGTTACGAAAATATCGTGGCTCTGAGAGCTGCTGCTTTCTTTATGTGCAAAAGTGGAACTAGTGCTAGTCATTATGGCTGCGACCACGTATTTTGACAGCTCATGTGTCTTTTCATAACAAATGTAGAACGGTGTAAACTTTACACAATTTAAGTGGTTTATATTGTCTACATTGTTGGAGAATGATTAAAATTGTAAAGATGTGTGCGACTGACACATCCCAGGCGGCAAGTAATTCCTCTCTAGACATAGAGATAGCTGAAACAATCTAAAGTTTGTGTTCGTCGGAAAGCCAGGTAGACGGCAAATACATGATTAAACAAAATAGCGGTATGTTTATGCTTAAATCTAATTAGTTTTATACTTAATCTAGTTCAACTCTCACATTCATACTACATTCATACACTTATATCTAATTGAGTCCCTACTGGTTGTTCTGTTTTAGTTCCCGATTAGATAAATCAATCTGGGAAGAGGATCAATAATGTGATAAAAATTCACCACGTTACATTATAATAACAATTATTTTAAATAATTTATGACTGCGTCAAAAAAATGCTTATTTTTATATCTATTTTCCAACGCGCCAGGGTGGTGTAACCCCTTAAGAGTTATTTAGAGCCGAAATTTTGATGAAAATAGGGATGAGCGCTTATAAGGGTAGGATGAGTTGCATAAAGAATAACGGAGAATGGTGTGAACGGGAGATCGGAGATGCACATGAGAGTACACGGATGCGCGGCATCTCAAGTACACACGATAGCTTGGTGTTTATGCTGGTGTGAATGAACTTGCTAGCGTATCATCTATCCGGGCATACCTTATGCACGTGAGCGAGTGTTTGTTACGTTACCTTCTTTCTTATTCTTCTTCTATTTCCTTCTTTCTTAGTATGTATTAATCATCCATGCATTCTTATAGAGGTCATTCACTTATTAGATTGTTAATTCCAAAGATATTATATATATCGGGTATTTCATTTCAAGTGAACCCACTTTTGAAAGCGATATCGTTCGATCGGGCTCAAACTTGCTCAAAGTTTATTCGTATTGACTAGTAGTTACCACACCAAATTTGAACAAGATCGGTCAAAAACTTTCAGAGTAGGAGGGGGTGAAATTTTGAGATTTTGGTCGAACAGCCTCTGTGTCGGATCCATGTAACTAATAACCTATGGCATTTAGAAAATTTTGTCCAACACGTTTTAGACAGATTTTTCTTCAATCTTTTTTAAAATAAAAGCATAAAAATTTTATAATCCAAAATTTGACCAACTTTTTTGAAAATCAAAAATATTTTTGACTTTTTTTTCAAAAAGGACCGTTTTTATTTTTTTATTTTTTGTTTCAAAAGAAAGCTCAGGTCTTTTCATTTGAGAAATTTGAGGTCCAAAAGTGGGCTGAGACTTGTTTATCTATCAAAATGAATGTCGCATAACTCGAAACACCCTTAGTGTCCCCTGTTCTCAGGATTTCTACTCTAAAAGATAGTTTTCTTGTATCAACGAGTTCTCTGTACTTATGTTGGAAAAAAATTGGGGGGGATCAAAGGGTCTAGCCGAATAAGATGGTCATATCTGCCCCAGGGCCATCAAAAAAACTGGAAACGCCATTTTGTTCGACATCAAAAACTACTCCCATTTCTCAATTTTCAGACCATTAGTCATTTTTGGACCCTGTAGGTGGTACAGTGTGATTTGAAGTTTTTTGCAAATATCTCGGTCAATTTTGAAGCTAAAAACAATTTTCTTTTTCAAATTGAACAGTTTTTCAAGCCCAACACAGTGGTATTTTTTTCGAAATTTATGGAGCGAAGTTTAAATTTCCACAGCGTTCCAAAATTTTCAAGAATTTTTTTTTCAAAAACAAAGACCGACTCATAGCTAAAAAAAAAATATTTTATTTCTTGACAGTTTACAAATACCTGTGAATTTTCTCAGATTTTTAAAATTGGTGGAACGCACTCAAAAAAATAAAAATCGCATTTTTCCTTTTTTTTACCATGTTCGAGGCTCTAGGTTATCCCTTGCAAAGTTTTTGGAACTCCAAGTCTCTTTTTCCTGTGAGGCACACTTTTCTAGAATCAATAAATTGAATCTCGGGTCTCCAGAAGTGACGCACAAAAGGCCCCAAAGAAAAAGAAATAATAAAAAAAAATAAAAATTTAGGAAAGTTATATTATCTTCAGAAGATAGTTTTAAATAATAATATAAATTTTATTCAATAAATTTAGATAAGAAAATAAAGAAATTCTGGGCGCCAGTCCTTTCTTGGGACAAAGATAAAAATAAAATAAATAAATCTATTCATAAAAATTCAAATAAGATCAATTAGACTAAAACATACGAGAGAGATAACGAGATAAAAGGAAACATTATTCCTAGGAGATAAAAGATAAAAATAGAGGTAACCCCGCAAAATTCTAACAAAATTAATCATTAAAAGAATAGCCAAATAGTATTAAAAGATATTAATTCATACAAAAGATATGAGATATAGAATAAAAGTTTAAATATTAAAACTTTAATAATTAAAAATCATTGGCGATAAAAACAAATTAAAATTTAACAAAACCAAATTTATTACTAGCTCAGAACATTCGAATACTTAGTAGAGAGGGGTGGTTCGGGAATTATTAGACTCAAAGTATTTAATAAAAGAATTTAACAAAATTTTATTCATTTAAATAAGAATATTGTGACATGAGATAGATATAACAATAAATTGATTTGAAATGTGAGAATATAAACAAGAGTTGACATTGAAATCAAATGTTTACAGAATGAAAGTCAACGGTCGAACAAAATTTAAAATAAGATATGTTAAAATCAAAATTAATATAAGATATTACATAAAATTTTATATAAAATATGACACAAAAATTATATAAAATATTGCAAGTAAAAAAAGGGACTAAAAAAGGGGAAACATATAATAAAAATAAGGGGTTTTAGGTTCTCGTTAATTGGGAAAATTTGGGTTCTCATAGAATAATTATTTCGGGGAGAATTTAATTACATATTATATAAATTAAGGGGTTTAGGTTCTCAGAAATCAAAGGGGTTAGGTTCTCATTACACAATTAAAAAAAGGGTAAAAATAATTTAAATGAATTACAACAACAAAAAATCATTAAAGTCGCTTACATTCAATAAAAAAAATCATTAAAATCACACAATTCATTAAAATAAATCATAAAAATCAAATAAGTCAATAAAATAAATCATAAAATCACATAATTCAAAGAAAATAAATCATAAAATCACATAATTCAAAGAAAAGAGATCTCAGACGGCTAAATATACTCGGCACTCTGGATTATTAAAATAATTACGCGCACATAATTAAAGAATGCAAAAATTCAATAAATTTAACAAGATATAAAAAAAATACAATAAAATTCAATGAGAAATAATTTTAATAAGATGATTTAGCCAAGGAGTTAAAAAAATTTATAAAATCATGTAAAAATTAAAACAAATACATTAAAATAAAATAGTCTTGGCTAAACCATTAAAAGGAATCAAATCCTACCTTGAATTCCAAAGAGAAAAACACTTGAAAATATAATTAATATAGTAAACTTATGACTTCGTGCTTTCGCTGAGAGTTCACAAATTAAAGAGATTGAGTCAAGTTCTCAAGGAAGCTCGTTAGCCTGAAAGAATTACAAATTGGGGGAAAGGGCTGATGCGCGTAAGCCTGATTTTCGTAATTTCGCATGGTCGAGAGAGGGATAGCCGATGAGGTCCGCTTCCGATTCGTCCATTCGAAATCCTTTCTTCCTCTTTTCCTACTCCTTATCAGCCGTTGTTGAAAGACAGAGAGGTTCCGAACTCCTTCATACGAGAGGGAGTGAGATGCAGGAACCTTTGATGCTTTCAGATATCAAATAGTGTGGAGAACAAGGATGTGGAGAACTAATAATAATAGTTACATCCCTTTATGTTCCAGATAATTTTAGAGAGAGGTAAATGGCATTTTTAAAAGCCAATGAACGTCTATTAATAGACAAAGAGATAATCAATAATTACAGGTATCTGTAATTGAGATAATTAGGCGATATTACCAATTCTTACATAGAATTATTAGGTAATCGCCTCGGTCAATCTTTTCCAGGAATGCGCCTAGACATAAAGATGACCAACACCAATCCTTCTGTCCATTATTGACAGATTTAACAATTCTGTCTTGGACGTCAAGAGGGATGATGGAGAGAGAGAAAACGATGAGAAGGCCTAAGGACAGTAGTTGTGGCGAAGAACTCGTGAGAGTGGTGTTGCGAATGACGGAACTGAATCAGTAGATGCGTAGGTGGTTGGTACGTCTGTGGCTTCTCGCTCGTGACCGCAAAACTCAGAAATTTACAAAAAAAATAAAAAAAATGAAATAAATCAGCCCTAAAAATATCTTATAAAATAAATAAAATTCGAAATTCGAATGAAAATAAATATAAAATAAAAATACATAATAAAACAAAAAAAAATAAATTAAAAACAGTTAGGAGTGCCGAATCCTACTCTAAACGAGAGCACTTAAGTCTTTATTTAAATAAGGTTTAATTTTGAAATAGTTTTTGTGATTTGCAGAAATCTGCAACATCACATTCCATTCACATGTTCAGTTTTAAGAAGAAAAAAATACTATTCAACAACATTAAATACCTGTATTCACAGTAAAAAGCGTGAAGAGTCGATAAAAATAATATTTTTTGGGGATTTCGACCGTTCATGAGTCTCTACGTATTTCAAATAAACTTTTTAATCCTAAAAATTTCTTCTTTTGCACGTACTTCTTTTTAAAATACGGGAAAATATAGTTTCTTTACCTTAAATTATTTTTTTAACCGCGAAAAGCGTGAAAAACCGAATAAGAACCTGTTTTTCGAGCTTTCGAACACGTTTTAGCCTATCAACTTTTCCGGACCAGCTTCCTTGATATTCAAAATGAATTTTTTAACTTAATTCTGTAACAGTACTTTCATTAAACTAATCTCATTCATCATATCTTCACATAAAACTAATAAAAATGACGGTGGGCCCTCTCTAAGTGTGTACCCCTCTCGTTTAAGTTGGGACTTTGTCATGCTCCATCCATATTTTCTTACATCCATGGATTGAACGCATCCCTGTTGTTGATTGTTTAGGTATAGATTATGCAAGTGAATAAACGGTAAATATCTCTCGATATCGAAAAGTCAGATTCACATGGAGTGGTGGGGTCTTTTACATGAAATATGTAAACCTAAGTAAAAAACCATGTGTAATATTCAACCTTCAACGATGTCTCCCTCTGACACAACCATGTTTTCCATTAGAATCTCACGAAAATCAGGGTTAAGTAGAGATGTTCGATTCCGATTCGATTCATGAAAAAATCGATTTTCTTGGACAAAAAAATCGATTTTTGAATGGATTCTTTACCCCTAGAATCAGACAAGTACGGATCGACGAGAGGTTGGGAAAATCGATTCTTTTGTGTCCGATTTTTCAGTGAATCCATTTTTATTGATTCGATTCTGAATCGATTCTTTTGAGAATCGAACATCCCTGGGGTTAGGTTAGATCATTACAAAACAGAGATGATGATCTAACCTAACCCACGCATTCCATGATGGAGGTTGATTCGGGCAATGACGACCAGTCATCCGGACGCCGCTGAGAAAGCGCGTTCTCTCGATGCCGTAGCTGATCAGCTTCAGGTATTCTCTACAGTTGCTGATCAAGAAGACGAGACGAGTAACGTCAGGAGGCGTTACAATTTACGAGCCAAGGACCCGGTTGATTACCGGGACTATCGCGCGTATGCACCTCGGAAGAGACGCATTTAGATTTAAGAAACTCTGTTAGATAATAAGTAATTTTAAGTAGTACTAAGTTTTCATTTCGAGGGATAATTCTCTGACGAAGAACGATGGTCTTTCCGGGAGGGGGTGGATTTGATATACACCAATTTTATACGACCATCGTTCTTGCCGTTTATTTTAAGCAAACCTTTTATTTCAAGCCAAATAAGGTAATACTTAAAATAGTCTAATGTATTTCCTAGAAATCTTCCAACGACCGTAGCGTTGATGATTCACTGGGTTTATCGACGAATTCGTTGCGTCGACGAGGTCGAATGACGAATAATTCCCACCTTTTTTTCCAAATATGGTGTTAATTTTAATAGGAGATCGTCGAGAATCGTTCTCGACGATTCCAGTAGCATTTTAGCGAGCAATCGACGAGGGTCACGCTCATCGTACCCTATAGAATTGTACTCATTCTTCGTCGCGCTTCACCAGTGTTTTACTAGACAACATCATCGTTTTTAAATAAACATAGTTTTCTTCATTGACGTTAATTTCAATAGTGTTTCCTTTTCCTCCCGGTCTCTTGATTTTCAGCAATTTCCTGAGATTTTTCAGCGGATTCATCCAGGTTCCTTCGAACCTGTCAATTATCATTGTGGGTTCTCCTCAGCGATTCCATTCATCTCAGAGTGTTCTCCAGTTGCAACCATCGACGTGTGGGTTTTAAATTCGTTTACGAGTGCGCGTTCCTTTTTTTAATTAGTGTTTATTTTTTTTATTTTATTTTTTTTCATTTTTTTTTTTTTTATTTTTATTTCCCTCGTTCATACAATTGTGTCGACCGGGCATATCTCCCCGGAGAGGTGACAGCCGATCACAATTGCGCGGGTCGAAGGTTGCTCAGTGACCTTCGATCATTCTCTCGCGTTCGCGTTCCCTTTTTCGCTTTTAGACTTCGCGTTTTATCGGTTTCGCGGTTACAAAAATTCCCCCTTATATCACCCTACCTAACCCAGATTTTCGTGAGATCCTAATGGAAAAAATGGTTGTGTCAGAGGGAGGCATCGTTGAAGGTTGAATATTACACATGGTTTTTTACTTATGTTTACATATTTCACGTAAAAGACCCCACCATTCCATGTGAATCTGACTTTTCGATATCGAGAGTTGTTTACCGTTTATTCACTTGCATAATCTATACCTAAGCAATCAACAGCAGGGATGCGTTCAATCCATGGATGTAAGAAAATATGGATGGAGCATGACAAAGTCCCAACTTAAACGAGAGGGGTACACACTTAGAGAGGGCCCACCGTCATTTTTATTAGTTTTATGTGAAGATATGATGAATGAGATTAGTTTAATGAAAGTACTATTGCAGAATTAAGTTAAAAAATTCATTTTGAATATTAAAGAAGTTGGTCCGGAAAAGTTGATAGGCTAAAACATGTTCGAAAGCTCGAAAAACAAGTTCTTATTCGGTTTTGCACGCTTTTCGCGGTTAAAAAAATAATTTAAGGTAAAGAAACTATATTTTCCCGTATTTTAAAAAGAAGTACGTGCAAAAGAAGAAATTTTTAGGACTAAAAAGTTTATTTGAAGTACGTAGAAACTCATTAACGGTCGAAATCCCCCAAAAAATTTATTTTTATCGACTCTTCACGCTTTTTACTGTGAATACAGGTATTTAATGTTGTTGAATAGTATTTTTTGCTTCTTAAAATTGAACATGTGAATGGAAAAAGAGACTTGGAGTTCCAAAAACTTTGCAAGGGATAACCTAGAGCCTCGAACATGGAAAAAATTGGAAAAATGCAATTTTTATTTTTTTTGAGTGCGCTCCACCAATTTTAAAAATCTGAAAAAATTCACAGGTATTTGTAAACTGTCAAGAAATAAAATATTTTTTTTCTAGCTATGAGTCGGTCTTTGTTTTTGAAAAAAAAATTCTTGAAAATTTTGGAACGCTGTGGAAATTTAAACTTCGCGCCATAAATTTCAAAAAAAATACCACTGTGTGGGGCTTGAAAAACTGTTCAATTTTTAAAAAAAATTTGTTTTTAGCTTCAAAATTGACCGAGATATTTGCAAAAAACTTCAAATCACACTGTACCACCTACAGGGTTCAAAAATGACTAATGGTCTGAAAGTTGAGAAATGGGAGTAGTTTTTGATGTCGAACAAAATGGCGTTTCCAGTTTTTTTGACGGCCCGGGGGCAGATATGACCATCTTATTCGGCTACACCCTTTTATACGAATCTAATACATTCTCTCTGATGAGAATGCAAAAATATTGTTACAAACGAGGTGAATGTCCCATTAATTGTCCCAGTCCAATTACACAGCCACACAAAAAAAAAAGTGTCGTGATCTGGACATGCCACCTATCCTATCCTACGTATTTTGACGCGCTGAATCCGAATCCGAGGTGAAAATTTGTTTTCCAGTTCAGCGTTTCGACATAACCTCAAAAAACGTAGAAAAATCAGTGTTTTCTGTATTGGGGATGAGGCATGTCCATTCTAATTATGAATTAGGCTTTCAGAATTAAGCGAACACGTTGTTCTCTAACAACCTTCAGCCTCCTTTAACCTGTAACCTCGATAAAGCACGAAAAATGAGAATAAATTGTGATATTCAGCCTTAGAAGCTATAGGTTTTTTTTCGAAGCCTATATCAGCGTTCTTATTACTGTGGACACATTGATATATGCGATACAACATCAGTCTGCAGTCTCAAAGACGTCACTTCATATTTGCTGCAAATATAACAGAAGAAATTTGCATTTGGGTGGTAGTCATGCGCATTTAGAACAATCGAAATCTTACTTCTTGTAGCATTAGACTTTTCTTCAACCAAGTTACCCAATGATGAAAAGGAATGGTTGCATGATGAGGATTCCATGATGACGACGTCGACATCGTAAAGCACTTTTTTACTGTACCTGCCAAGACGGCATGTTCACCGTTCACGCAGGGACTCAGCTGGTATAGATCTGTTGTCCACCGTCACCACGTGGAGGTGCCCTGGTTACAGGCACAAGCGTGCTAATCATACTTCGGAAGCAATTTTCCACAGAGTTCAAACGTTTTCTGAAGAAATATCACACAATTTTTAATTCTGCGTTTTTGAGTTTTCAAAAGGTTTAAAAACGAAAGAGATTTTAAAAAATCAAAAATTTTTCAGTTCGTTCATTGAATGTTCGAATTCTGTGGAAAATTTTGCGGATGCATGGGCTTTCTCTTATAAAGCTGTGAGTTCCATGCTATTCGAGCATGAATACATTTGATGCTTTAGAACTATGATTTCGTTCTTTAAGACACTGATTTTTTCATGCTTTGGAAGCGTGAGATATTTCCACGTTTTTAAAGCTTGATTTTTCTCTCCGTGTGGTCAGCGATATTATGTGTTTGGGAACCTCGGTTTTGGCTTTTGTAAAAGCAGGCTCGCCGATGTCTTTATCAGGTGTCTTCATCGGCGAGCCTGCTTTTACATTCTGATCCAACAACGCCAAAACCGAGTTTTCCAAACACATAATATCGCTGACCATTTGAACATTTTTTGCTTGTGCCTGTAACCAGGGCACCTCCACGTGGTGACGGTGGGCAACGGATCTATACCGGCTGAGTCCCTGGGTAAACGGCGAACATGCCGTCAGTAAAGAAGCGGGCTCGCCGACGTCGTCATCATGCAACCGTTCCTTTTCATCAATGGGTAACTTGGTTGATGAAAAGTCTAATGCTACAAGAAGTAAGATTTCAGCTGTTTTAAATGCGCACGACTGCCACCAAAATGCAAATTCGTTCTATTATATTTGCAGCAAATATGAAGTGAAGGGTTTGAGAAAAAAAATGGATGACGAAATCAGTACGCTCTATGAAAAATGTTTCGGTCGTAAAGTGTTGCACCAAGAAACGGATTGGGTTCCTCACATCATTTGTAATTCCTGCAGACTGATGTTGTATCGCTCTCGAAGTTCAGGTTTCCAGATGTATTGCAGGTTCTCCACACCAACTATATGGAAAAAACCGCTTCATATGAAGAACTGCTACTTTTGTATGAACAACATCAAAGCCTCGACTACCAGTAAAACGAAGAGTAAAATTTCATATATAAATGTGTCCACAGTAATAAGACCAACTGAAATTAGTTTGACGGGACAAAGAAAATCAACTGATGTTGAAATAGATAATGTCATGGAAGTCGATAGCGAACCTGAAGAGAATAGCGATGACACGGATGGCAATGACGAGGAACAATATGAGTATGTGGTAGGCAACACAAAGTCGAAAGTTGCATTACTGTAAAAAGGAATTAGGCTGAAGAGCTTTAATCGAATTTTTTGGCATTTTCCTAATTGTGATTTTATCAAAGCATGAAAAAAAGTTGTGAGCTTCAGATATTAAACTGCCTCATGACATGCTACAACATCATGACATCCTCAACACAGAAAACACTGATTTTTCTACGTTTTTTGAGGTTATGTCGAAATGCTGAACTGGAAAACGAATTTTGACCTCGGATTCGGATTCAGCGCGTCAAAATACGTTGGATAGGATCGGTGGCATGTCCAGATCACGAAACTTTTTTTTTTGTGTGGCTGTGTTATTGCTATTGGTAAAAGTAATTGGATGCGAAATAGTTTCTATTACCCACCGACAGAGGGGGAAGCGATCGGCATTCTCAGAATAGAACTAGAGAATCTGCTTGATAATAGACCGTTATGATTCTCGACTCACTCTATTATAAAATTTTATTTCAGATTATTAAATCTATGCAGGGGCACATTTTTCTGTTAAACTTATTTTTGCAAATAAGGGTTACCTAGGGGTTTTCGGGGTCGCTGATCACGATTCTGGCATCTGAATTGCAAAATTCAAAATGGCGCATACAAAATGGCGACTATGTAACTCTCATGTTGAATTTTTTGAACAATTCGCACAAAAAACGCTGTATGGGGTTTTTTTGTGTCGCTGATTATGATTCTGACAACAAAGAATCGTAATTCAAAATGGCGGATTCAAGATTGCTGCGAATTTACTACAATTTTGTAATTTTCGAAGAAACAAAACAAAATTTGATGTACTCTGCCCCACTTTCTACTGCATATGCGCGAATTTCGACGACCGCGCGAAAAAACTTATTGTATACATCATGGGTGGGGTTTACTTAGTTCTGTTCAATATGTGATGGTCGTTGAATGAAGCAATGCAGTTCGTGCAAACATTTTCTTTGTTACTTGTTATATTTTCTAGAAACTGAGAATATCTACTAATATACTTTCCATATGGAATCCGCCTCAGTCCCCAAAAACATTTTTTCATTATGATTTGATAATTGCGGTACAATAAATGCACTAATCAAAATTTCGTCAAAAATCGTAATTTTTGATTAATTTCAAAATTGAAACAAAAAATACTAGTCTGACGTGTTACGAACCAAATAAATTTCCTTGAAAAAGTCGTGTTAAGAGAAAAGTTGGGAACGATAGGCTTGGTCGGAGAATCACAGAAAAGAAGAGGTTGAACTAGATTCGACCCCTTTAATTATTTTGCGGGATAAGTAATCACCTGTCCTCGTCCGAGGATGAAAATCTGTCATCGAATGGGAGATAAATAAACAAGTCCAGTGTAAGATGAAATCAGCAGGAATTATATTCTGAAACCCCCATTAGAATTTAGTTAACAAGTCTATTTTGTTCGTTTGTACAGTTATTCTATTTGGTTTAGATATAATTTATAATCTAAAAGGAGCGATACATTATGATACCTCTTACCGTTCCTATGTCAACTTACTTTCTACCATCAGGGATGAAGCGGAGTTATACAAATTGGTCCGATTCTTCCCTATTGGGCTGAATTTATTTGTTCGTTACCCTTTTATGAGCAACTCTAGTCCATTGACAAACTGAATTCACATTCACTCGTCACGTTCTCCCACGCTTCACTAAATTGTTCTTTATTTACACCAAAATGACACAAATGGCTTTCAACCGAAGCAAGTGAGAGCAATTAAATCTCAACACTTCTTCTTGTGCATTTTAATATAAATAATGAGTCCTATTTTCTGGAGTTTGAAATTCCCACTCGTTTTGAGATTCGAGTGTGAAGATCTATCCTGTGTGACTTAAAATCTTTTTTTGTGTTCGTTTATTGGAGCTCACCGTTCTCGATGTAGAAATTAGATGATTTCTAGGAACCACTGTCGGCCGATGTTTACTCAAGCTAGAAATTTTTTCAGTCCTCCAGTGACATATATTTCGCAGCAATTCCCGCACTAATACACTTCTATCTTAGTATTTGGCTCATCGGTAAGGGTGTAGAAGTCAGTTGACTTCTAGGAGTCACTATAGTCGATACTCACTCAAGCTAGAATTTCTTAATTTTCAGTCCTCCAGTGACATATTTTCATAAGCAACTTCCCGCACTAATAAACTACTCGCCTTATTTCGGGACGCACTTTCTAAAATGCCGTATCCAGCTACTTAGGATACCAAAGGAATCCAGTTGATGGGAATTTATCTTGCCGATTAATTCTATAAATTGGAGTCCTTTGTCCTCAAAGTTGAGTGGAATTTTGAGGTTTAACGTCCCTCGTTCAATTCGACTCGACTTTCTGGTTCCTTCGGGATAACTTTTTCGGCACTTATGGATTGTTCGGATTGTCGTAGAAGCTCGACGTCTAGCTTCCCTTTTCGCGAATACTTCCGGGCCACCCGACAGGAGAGCGCGGTTACGAAAAGAAAACTAAGAGACGGGCACTGACTTTTTGATGTTAAATAAATTTTTAAAAGAAGACTTCCGAACTCGAAATGGAAGCTCGTCAGGTTGATCTGCCAAGAGCAACTAAGTTGTCTTGATTTTATAATGCTCAAAGTAGGTGAGCTATCGGTTGATTTGGTGGGAATTTTCTGAGGAGTCAGGAGGATTTAGTGTGATTTGTAAATCAGGGTAATTGAGGTGAAAGAACTTTTGTACGTATATTGCAAGTTTGACAATTCTGCAGAATATGAATTTTTCGTTGACAAATGTATCTAAGGCAATGAACCCTCGATTGGTTGCTTCCGAATCGTATTTAGAAATAAATTCTTTTCGTTCGTTGCGCAGGCGAACAAGAATTTGCTGAATTGTAATTGAGTGCCAGTTAGAGGGACATTTTGCAATATACGTTTGCATTAATTTTTCAGAATTATTTTTAATTCTATTTTTCAAATCAGTTTGAAATGAGTGTATATTAAATAGAATATTATTTTTCATTATTGTATTATCTCCACAGCTGAGTTTAATTTTTAATAGCTCAGAGTCTTGAGGAGAGAAATGCGGAAGGACGAATTTGATATAGGAAGGTCGAGTGTGAGAAGTGGAGTATCCGATAACGCACCTCCGAGCGGCCATTATATGTCTATGCATTATTGCTTGAAATGAGTGTCCGTCTCTAGTATTCGTAACTTTCATTCATTTCTTTCTTTCATTCATTTTTAATATCCTAATTTATTACGCTAGCTTTCTGAGTCGTTTATAATTAGGAGTTATAATATGTAAATTATAATTCTTAATTTCTATTGTTTTTTATGTCTGAAAATTCAGTTTATGCTTCGAGGCTTGCTCAGTTATTCTTTATCGAGATATTGGATTAGCAGCTCGGGTTACAGTTGCCAGTGACCTCAGAAAATATTCTTAATGTATTAAATTCATTTATTAAAGTCTCTTGCGAAATTTATTGAGTCAATCTTGCAAGGGGGCGATTTTCTTTAGGATTTATTTATATATAAGAAAAAAAATTATTAATGAAAAAAAATGAATATTTTCTTAGGGCTGGTACGTAACAGACGAAAATTCTGAAAAAATTATATGTTACAGTTATACGTGTTAACTAATTGGAAAAAATTTGTCAAAGGTATAGCACGAGTACTTCATGAACAGCCGATTCAATTCGAAAAAAAACGATTCTTTTTGATTTCAATTATTTATAACTATTTGTTAATAAACAATTTTTCACAGTTTTTTGTGATAATTATTTTATATAAACCCTTAAGAGTCTAAAATCAAATAAGTGTAAACTTGAAAAAGCGAAATGTATTAGAAATGCTTAAAAAACTGCTAAAAAACAAGTGGGATGTACACGTCCCACTGCCCCTGAAAGGGTTAAGGGGTAACATCTATGTAGAACGTTGTTTTTGAAGGTCATTTTTGAGATTTTTTTCTAAAGAGAGATAATATTTCACGCATAATCTAAGAAGACAAGTTTATTACACACATTATATAGTACATAAATTAAGTTTTTTGAAGTGTTCAAAAACAAAATGGCGCCTGTAGAGAATCAAGCGTACAGTAAATTTTTTTTACAAAATCCTCCACAGCCACCAACTTTTTGTCGCCAATATTTCTCTGAAATAAGAAAATATTAGGTGTACAACTTTGCTTCCGCCGTTTTTCGATAGATGGCTGCAGCAGTAAGTGTCCGTTGAAATAGGCAGGTCAAAAATTTCATACAGTAAGCTTGGACATCTGTCAACATAACGATAGCACCACATTAGTGAATTTGTATTAGCATCAGAAGTGTATTCTCGATCGAAGATGTTAGTTTTCAAGCCAAATTCTCGTCACTTGCGGGAAGTGTTGATTTTCTGCTTTCATTTGAAGAAAACTGCGGCTGAGGCTCATCGAATGCTCTCAACTGCTTACGGTGACGCTACTCTTAGTGAAAGAACGTATCGTGAGTGGTTTCAACGCTTTAAAAGCGGTGATTTTGATGTCGAGGACCGACATGGGGGCAGAAGAGAAAAAATTTTCGAAGATTCCGAACTGGAGGCATTAATAGCTGAAGACTCGTGCCAAACGCAAGAAGAATTAGCAGAATCATTGGGAGTCACTCAACTAGCAATTTCGAAACGCCTCAAAGCCATGGGAATGATTCAGAAGCAAGGAAATTGGTTTCCTTATGAATTGAAGCCAAGAGACGTTGAACGCCGTTTCTTTGCTTGTGAACAGCTGCTTCAAAGACAGAATCGGAAGGGTTTTTTACATCGCATTGTAACCGGCGACGAAAAATGGGTCCACTACGATAATCCCAAACGCAGAAAATCATGGGGAATGCACGGACATGCCTCCACATCTACGCCCAGACCGAATATTCACGGTGCCAAGGTTATGTTCTGCATTTGGTGGGATCAGCTCGGTGTGGTGTATTATGAGCTGTTGAAACCGAGTGAAACTATCACAGGGGATCGGTATCGAACGCAATTGATGCGTTTGAGTCGAGCATTGAAGGAGAAACGGCCACAGTATCAAGAGAGACACGATAAAGTTATCCTGCAACATGACAATGCTCGGCCACATGTCGTAAAACCCGTTAAGACATACTTGGAAACCCTAAAATGGGAAGTCTTACCCCACCCGCCGTACTCTCCAGACATTGCTCCTTCCGACTACCATTTGATCCGATCGATGGCACATGGCTTAGCTGAGCAGCATTTCCGCTCTTATGAAGAAGTTAGAGAATGGATCGATTCGTGGATCGCCTCAAAAAACGCAAAGTTTTTTCGAGATCGTATCCGACAATTTCCCGAAAGATGGCAAAAACTAGTGGCTAGTGACGGACAGTACTTTGAATCATAAACAGGTAATCACTTTTTCAAAAGAAAACATCAAATTTTCGAAAAAATCGGCGGAAGCGAAGTTGTGCACCTAATAAAATTTTTTCTTAAAGATGGAATGAAAAGCTAAAGCATCACGTAGGATTTTTCAAAAATATCAATTTTTCACAAAATTGTGCATGTTTGAAAAAAAATTTTTTTCTTCAAAAAAAAAAAATCGCCGAAAAACTTTTATAAAAAACAAAGTTTTCATTTTATTGAAAAAACCGTACGTCATGCGTTGGAAAATAATGCTTTAAAGATTCTGTCAAAATTTCAAGTTGATTGGATAAAAACTGACGAAATAATCGTGGTGGCCGATTAGAAAAAAGCGGTTTTGAGAAAAACGCATCCAATTCATAACGATTCAAAGGCCGCTTGTTGTTCGAGATATTTCTTTTGCGATTCGTACTTTTCGTACCCTTCTTTGTACCAGCCACTCTCACTGTAAGCCCCATGATAAACTCTTTTTGAATCAATAAATTTTTAATTTGTACGGAGCAGCACAAAAATTTCTTAGTTGCCGGGCCTGACCGCGCAGTGATGTGAGGGGCCATGCACTCGACAGCTGTAACTTGGTGAAAAAATTATTTTTTTGAAAAATCATTTTGGGATATTGTTCTTGACATAATAATATACCAATTTCGCAAAAAAAAAATCAATTTTTTTAAATTTCTACATAGATGTTACCCCTTAAATCTATGCAGGTTTGTATCTTTTTATCTATTTTTGTCTTATTTATACGTTTTTAATATTTTGGCTTATAAAATTTATTTGTCTAAGATTATAGCTCCTAAAATGGCTAAACATAATGAAAACAATTTTACTGCTTTTTGCTTTAATCCTTTCAAGAAAAAGAAACACAAATCTTCAAATACACGACGTATTTCTGATTACTTAATATCAATGTTTCCTACACTATCAAAGCAGTTGAGAATTCGTTCATTGTACAGGAAAGAGCTCGGTAAATTGAAAAAATTACCGACTTCCAGTCCATTGGAAAGTAATGATTATTGTAATGATATTATTTCAGATAGAGATATGTAATATATAATAATATAATAATATAATAATATAATATATAATATAATAATAATATAATAAATAATAAAATAAATAATAAATTCACTTTGATTAATATTTTCAATTGTCTCTCTCAAGTTTGCTCAGTATTTTTTTGACTGGAGTTTCCAAAAAAGCGTGTTTCTTTTTGGCGGGCAAAGTTTACGTGCTTAAAAAAAATTTTACAAATTTAAAATTATGATTTTTATAACGGTATTTTATAACGGTATTTTATAA
This sequence comes from Synergus gifuensis, assembly GCA_904066015.1. Taxonomy (NCBI): domain Eukaryota; kingdom Metazoa; phylum Arthropoda; class Insecta; order Hymenoptera; family Cynipidae; genus Synergus; species Synergus gifuensis. The sequence continues at coordinate 164,015 of CAJFCO010018298.1, forward strand.
CGGTATTTTATAACGGTATTTTTTCCTTAGGAGAATACTAACAATCGTTCTATCGTCCTTGGTGTTCCAAGATTTGTTCGAATTGACGTCCTCCTATCGTCAAACAGGCTGTAGCACGTCGGATTAGATCCTGCGTTGCCTTCTGGATCATCCTTCAAGAAGCCTTTGGCGCACAACCCTTTCTGCTTCAACTTCATTTTGTGGTAGTGGTGTTGAGTAGACGCAGGTCTTTAAATGACCCCACAAGAAAAAATCTAGTGGGGTGAGATCCGGTGATCTGAAAATAATTTTATACTAGAGGTTTTAAAGTCTTTTTAGCTTCCTTACGACTAAACCTAGTTCCTAATTCTCAGATAAAATTTTCTACTATTTCTGATCAAAGAATTAGTCTGCTTTTATAAATAAGCGATAAGACCCGTGTTGAATGATGAATGTTTTAAAGTTTTAAATCAGATTCGTATAAAGGTTTTATCCGCATTTGAATTTTATGTAAGTTTACTTGGGTGGCCACTGAATATAATCAGCTTCTCTTTGGTTTCGTGCTTTGTAATCAATCGTAACGATTTCCAAATTGGTGATTGATGTAAGCCACAGCAGGCCTGGCTCGATGTGCTGAGCAACCATCGTGTTGGTAGACAATATTTTGACGGATCTTTAGGGGCACATCATCCGGCAGATCGGGAAGAATGTTTTATAGGAATTCTAGGTACATTGCGCCCTAAAAATGATTAAAGACAAACGGGCTTAATACTCATATTTTCACTGATTTCACACTTTCTAATATTTTATAAATTATTAAGAAGTTTAAAAAAACCTAAAAAATTATTTAATTTTTTTTTTTTTTGATAGAGAAGATAAATTTTATATTTTTTTTTCTCTTATTTTTATACTTACATTAAGTGTTCCTTCAATTATGTGTGGACCAATTAATCTGTCTCCTAGTAATCCAGCTCAGACGTTTATTTTAAACTTTTTCTGAAATCCCCTCTCACGAAAGACATGCGGGTTTTTAGTGTCCAAATAATGTTCATTGTGGAAGTTGAACATTCCCTCATGTGTGAACAGCGATTCATCCGTCCACAAGATATTTGGTAAATCTTCCTCGTTTCGCAAAATCCAACGACAAAATTGTCGCCTCAATTGATAATCTTGTGGTAACAATTGCTGGACTTTTGTGAAGTGATACGGATGGTGGCTGGTGTCCTTCAAAATCCTGTGGATAGAGCTTCTGGATTTATTTAAATGACGCTCAGCTTTCTGGCAACTGGTGCCTGGGTTCTGTTAAAAGTGATCCAGAACCCGTTCCTCTTCCAGGATATTCCTTGGCCGACCACCAACTTCTCTGTGGTGCACAAATACTTTCCCCGTTTTCTCAAAGTTCTATCCAGCCTTGTGAAGACTCTAAAATTTGGATGTCTTCTGTCAGGATAAATTCTGGCATATTCGATAGCAGCCTCTCGAGCATTTCGATTGCACGCACCGAATGTTAGGTACATATCACAGTACTCTTCATTTGTGAATTGTGGCATTTTTGATTAAATATCAAAAAGCACAAAAAAACGCAAAAAAGAGAAATACAAGAAATAAAAAACAAAAGATGAAAACAACAAACGAAGAAAATAAACAAAAGAAAAAGAATACAGAATACAATGAAATTAATAAACTTTTCTAGGCTATGCACTGCTTAAACACACGATTTGCTAGCGAACTGAAATGCGACTGCAAAGTGTGTCACAAAAAAACATTAGAAATTTGTTATAAACAAGAGAAGATCACCTAATAACCATGGGAGCAAAAATAAACATGTACACAGCTAAGAAATGTATAAAGTCTTTTATTTAATTTAATTGAGACATAAGACATAAGATTTTTTTTTTTATTTATTATTGACGATTGGAAACTTCTGTCAAATATAGTGCCCTATTTTCGGTTATTGAAACCAAAATAGTAAACTTTAACTCCTTAGCAATTTTTTTTAAAGCTCATGAGAATCTCTCGTCAAAACCAGACTGGCATAATTGGATTCAGAATTCAAAACATTGTGACCAAATCTTTTTATGAGGTACACATTTGCGTATGCTCGACAGCTGGAAGGATATTTATTATTTAGAAGAGTGTCAATTTTGATAATAAATAGAATGGATAATAAGAAATGTAGCTTTAATTAAACAAAAAAAATTAAATTGAGAAATTTGAAATTCAATTTAATTTAAAAGGCGAGATAAGGTTTGAAATTGAAAGAATAATTACAATGTAATCTAACAGACAATTATTATTGATAATCAAATAAACGACGCAAACAATAACAGAAGAATAGCCTTCAGAACAATACGACCCCAAAACAAATAATAGACACGGTCGATCGAAATCAAATCAATAAAATCAGAAACTTGGAAAACCGTTACGAAGCGAAATAAAAGCGAGAATTACACAAAGTAATATTTTAAATAAAATTCGCAAGACAATCGAATAAATCACGCGAAAATGCAAAGATACATGTTTAAATACAAAATATGAAAAATCAATGGCGACATATCATACGAAATGAAATCCAATATCAAATACAATAAAAAATGTAAGAGCAATAATCAAGTACGAGAAGAATCTCTCGTCAATAGCCAAACATGTGAAAATATACAGACATAGACATGATACACATAATGATACATAAATAAATGTTACAATGCTCGCATCATATCACTCACGAAATCCCTGACAAGTAGAGAGAGAGAGACGGTATATTTAGAGAGCTACCGATGTTGGAATTCTCCAGCGAAAGATTGGATTATCCTCCCTCAAGATATTGGCATCAGAGCTAACAATCAATCCTCTCAAGTGATTAAGAAAACGTGAGCAACCAGATTTAGATGTAGCGATCAAATAAATAAATACATGGCTAGAAACATGTAAATTCGCCACGCTGCAACAAATAAATGCACAAATGTTTCCATTAGCACTATCACCACAATAAACTTAACAAAAAAATACTATCACATCGCGAGATTCAATAATGCGTACCTTTGAGCTCTTTCATTATGGCTTTAAGCGCAGCGAAAATTAGAAAAAAGTTCACAGGTGAAAATCTCAATCGATTCTGACTCGTTTCTATGGCTCGCACGCTTATCCCCTCCCGAGCTCTATTGTCCCCTCGAATATTGATAGTTTATTGATTTTTGGGTGATAGGCCAATAAGAACATTTGCACACATCTCCTACGTTTATTCACGCGCGTAGTTCAAATCCACCGTCTCAACATTAATGAAGGAGCTTAGGAAGAGAACGATTTTTAATGTATGTCAAAGCTAGCTCTTTATTTTTGGATTTAACAACCATGACAGTAAATTTTAAAGAATTCATAATGTTCTAGTAGCTGGAAAACTCTTTCCGTCAAAAAAACGCTTAATTCTGTTCTTCAGTTGATAAACCACTGAAAAATCTTGGGGGATTGACGATTGAAAACGTCTGTCAAAGATAGTGCCCTATTTTCGGTTATTGAAACCAAAATAGTAAACTTTAACTCCTTAGCAATTTTTTTAAGCTCATAAGAGTCTTTCGTCAAAACTAGAGTGGCATAATTGGATTCAGGAGTCGAAACATTCATCATAGAGCTTAGGAAGAGGACGATTGTTAATGTGTGTCAAAGCTAGCTCTTTATTTTTGGATTTAACAACCATGATAGTAAATTTGAAAGAATTCATACTGCTCTAGCAGCTGCAAAACTTTTTCCGTCAACAAAAAAAAGCTTAATTCTGTTCTTCCGTTGATAAACCACTGAAAAATCATGGGTGGATTGACGATTGAAAACGTCTGTCAAAGATAGTGCCCTATTTTCGGTTATTGAAACCAAAATAGTAAACTTTAACTCCTTAGCAATTTTTTTTAAGCTCATGAAAGTCTCTCGTCAAAACCAGACTGGCATAATTGGATTGTGAAGTCGAAACGTTAATGAAAGAGCTTAGGAAGAGGACAATTGTTAATTTATGTCTAAGTTAGCTCATTATTTTCGGTTTTAACAACTATGATAGTAAATTTTAAAAAATTCATACTGCTCTAGCAGCTGGAAAAATCTTTCCGTCAAAAAAAAAAAACGCTTAATTATGTTCTTCAGTTGATAAACCATTGAAACAATCAAACAATCAAACGCATAAGTGAGTAGCTTACCTTTCTATTCCAGTGACATCCAGTCCAACACATGAGTAAATGAGTATCAGGCTTCCACCTCTTACCCCCACACCCCCCCAAGTAATGTGTATCAGCTTCCGTGTGGACTTAATTTGGCGGGGATACCCCCCACCAAGTAATATAACCTCCACACCACCCACCAAGAAAAATATTCACAGAGTCTTTACATATCATCAGAAATAGAAATAGGGGTTTGTTTTGATAAGAACCCATAGCGTGAAGGCGAAATAAAAAATTCATCCGGGCAGAGAGTTCGATATTTTCGAAAAATGATCATTTTCCTGAAGGAGTAGATTGAAAAATATTCACAGAGTCTTTACATCTCATCAGAAATGATTCGTACTGTCAGGGTATGTTTAGGGGGTTGTTTTGATAAGAACGCACAGCCTGAAGTCGAAATAAAAAATTCATCCTGGCACAGAGTTCGATATTTTCGAAAAATGGTCATTTTCCCTAAAGAAGAAGATCGAAAAATATTCAAAGAGTCTTTACATCTTATCAGAAATGATTGGTACTATCAGATTGTGTTCCGGGGGTTGTCTTGATAAGAGCCCATAGCTTGAAGTTGAAATGAAAAATTCATCCGGGCACAGAGTTCGATATTTTCGAAAAATGATCATTTTCCTGAAGGAGTAGATTGAAAAATATTCACAGAGTCTTTACATCTTATCAGAAATGATTTTTACTGCTAGAGCGTGTTTAAGGGTGTGTTTTTATAAGGACCCATAGCCTGAAATCTACAAAAAAATTTATCCGGGCAATAATTTCTCCTACACCTAATTTCTCGCTCTTATTTAATCCGAAGACTTATCTGCAGTCAAAAACAGGTTTTGCAGTCTAACAAAAATCTTGTTGACCTTCAAGTGATCTTGGAAATTGACCTGTAAGGTCATGAAGGTCAAGTTTATGTACACCTTAACATTCCATCGACTTTTCTGAAGCATCTTGAACGTTTTTTTATCACGAAAATCCAAGAAAATCCAGAAAATGTGCATCTAGTCGTTTCTCAGACATTTGACCTTCATTTTCTACCTTTCCAAGTTCACAAAAACAATTTTTCTTTGAGGCCTTTTGGGAGTGAAATTTCCCGATCTTTTCAAATCCGCAGTCAAAAATAGGGGTTCTCATTTTAAAAAAATGCCTTGACCTTCATTTGACCTTGAAAATTGACTTCAAGGTCAAAATTTATGGTACAGTCCTCTGTCCCCCCTCCGTCCTGGTCAACCTTTGTCTAAACCATTTTTTCGTTGATAACGTATTTTAGAAGATATTTGGGGTGATCGATTAAAATGGGACACTAGTTATATTGTAACGTGATCTGGTGTCTGACCATGAAACTACGTATCGACAATCTTAGAAGTTTATGGTTTCCTCAATATTCCAGAGGAGTTCAAATTTATAATGCATCAGTCATTTGTTTGAATAAATGACGATGAATTCCTACGCCTCACAAATCCTGAAAATACTATAAACAAAATAGCTACTAGCTCAATGACATCTCAAAGTCGTGGGTATTGAAAGAGCATAACGAAAATGAAATTGAGACCAAATTTCGTACGAGAAACAGTTTGATTTATTTCACAAATAGAAATTAAAACGGAATCAATCGAATCACATAACACGCGGATAAAGAATAATGTTACATAATTACATATTTAAAAATTCATTAGTTTGATTTACAAAGCGAAAGATCAGATTAGTTTGGTAAATCCAAAAGTTAAGTTTAATTTATATCGATGTAGAAAAATAAGTGAATTATCACCGAATTAATTCAAAGACTCAAAATGGAGAATTGAATTGAAGATTAAATTCTTAAATGGCGGACGAGTGTCTGATAGGCACGTTATATAACGTTTCAACCATATCAGGCAGCGTCGAAACAAAACTGAGTTTAATATGAAATTGACACAAATGACCTCAAACGATTAAATATTCAAAGTAAAACACATGAGAAACACGATAAAACTAGATGTGAGCACTCCCGAAATCGTTTAAATCAAATCAAAGATCATCAAATAAAGAAAGTGGTAAAACATGGCAAAGCGGCTCCAAAACCACATTTGAAATCACTGAACTTGCTACTTTGCTATGCTTGCCAGAACAAAAAGGAACTATACCTCAGCCATCTCAGCAAATATAACAATCAATCTCGCGGATTACAAGTCGTAGAGCCACTCTGGCTTCCTTTACAAATAAAATCTTCCGAGCGAGACATAAAAGGCTACTTGCCACCAAAATCGATTCCAGCCATTCGCAGCAGTTGTTCAAGTCATGTGACTAGTGACGTAGTTCAACAAAGTCTTGTCACTAGTCACCAATATGGCTAGTCAGTAATGCGCCCTGCACTTGTACTTCGGAATGTCTATAACGAGTCACGGAATGACTGAGCATTCACTAAAGGGCTAGAGCACAATAGAGAACTAAACCTATTACCTATGGTTCTGTCCTTTTCTATCATATTGCCCTATCTCTTTTGCGGTTACGTGACAAGTAAGATGGAGCAGTACGATAGAAAAGGATAGAACCATCATTAGGTTTAGGGAATTGGCTTAGTTCTCCATTGTGCTCTAGCCTAAAGTGTCTTTAAAATTCCGAAATAACATGTGGATTATTGATTAATAGAATGTTGAACTGTCCGGGCTCCCAAGTAGAAAATTTAGAATTTGTCAGACGCGCGAGGTTCCGCGCGTCACAGCTGTATAGTTGACTTCCTTCCTTCCTTCTTAATCGGTCAATAAAACTTCCTCCGTAAAGATCCAAATCCTCGGTTTCCTTGACATCCTTCATTGGATAGAATGGCTCGAGGTTTACATAAAAAGCATATTCGTGAAGCAATTAGAATTTATTCTATATTTTCGAGAGTGCTCCGAAAGTTCGTGTTGTGGCTCTCTTTCTGGTTGTGAAATATCTGACGACGCGAGTCAAAAAAACTATTGTCTCCGGTGCCGACTAACTATATCTTTGACGTTACATAGTAAAATCTGCAACTTCACAATATATATAATTGTTTTAGGGAATTATTAATATAAATTCGTTCATTCGAATTAGTCCGCTAATGGCTTCAATTTATTGCTATGGAAAGTTGCATGTTCAGAAAATTCTATCTGGTCTTCATTATAACTTTTGGCAATAAATTGAGGATTTTTAAAAATAAAGTTACGTTTCTAATACTATCAAACAAAAAAATGATTGCTACAAAATCTACGTGCATTTCGATGAGATCTACAACTTTTCTAAAACATTTTATTGAGTTTTTCATATTAGCTAAGTTAAACCCAGAAAACCATGTTTTTTATGGTTTTTTGAAGATTTTGTAACGATCTGTTTTTCTGGGTCCATAAAAATAATTATCTCAGCGGACGCTTCAGCCTAGCCAGGGTTAGATTTTAGAGTTAATTAAAACAGATCAATCATTTTTTATGACAAAAATAACAAAAATATTTATTTATCTATAAATTACATATATAAATTGCTTGTGTTAGTGTAACGGAAATTGTTTGTAAAAGAGGGTTGTGCATACTGTGAATTAAAATTACAATCTCAAGTGTGAATGAAGTTTAGATGTTTATTAGGTGTGTGAGTGTCGGTGTGAGATTCTAAGAAATAGACTGAGTCTAAACGAGATTCTTGAGTAAGGTGAGTGAAGAATAGAGTAGAACGGAACAGGAAAAAGATTCTTTCAACTTTACTCTCTTATTCCTGTATTCATAGCGTGATTGTGTATCAAAAAATTATCATAAAATAATGGAATTCGGTTTTCAGACTAGACATACAGATGATTTATGACGGATTACAATTCTCGACGTTACCTTTCTTCCCCTCAACGGTAGGTCCAGTAAGCGGAGAGAGAGGTTGACAGTTAGGAGCAAAAATTAAATTACAGTTTTGCATTTTCCTAGTCTAATAATAATAAATAATATTCTTAGAAGCACCTAACGAATATTATTTACGTCGGTGTAATTTGTCTCTCTCAGAAGCACCTGATGAGAGTAAATCAAATTTCCCTAATCTTATGAGTTGGTTTGGTGGACGACGGGAGTTAGAGTTTCGGTATGATTGATTTTACAGAACGGAAAAAATAGTTATTATATTTCTAGGTGATAAATATTATTAATGAAAGCACCTATCTAATAATATTTATGTTAGATTTTGACAATCATAGAAGCACCTATCGATTGTGAAAATCGTACACCTTTGAAATAAACGGGAGAGAGAAAGAAAGAGGCGGTTTGCGAGAAATGGTAATTATAGAAGCTCCTATCAATTGACAGTTCTTCGACTTTGGATTGTCAACGACAATATTTCTAAGAAGAAAGATTTGAAAATGGCAAGAATAGAAGCACCTATCCCTTGCAATTTCACCTACGCTTAGCTTAACACAGAAGCGCCTATCAGTAGGTAAAGCGTATGAGTTTTCACCGGGCGAGAGTCTCTCCCATCTGTTCGGTAGGACTCGCCCAATTGAACTGCCGAATGAACGTAGTGCGGCTTCTTTTAAGGACTGCGCCAGCAATGGCTGACGCTCGGAGTAGAGAGAGCAGGAGTGGAGATGGCGTCTGCAAGGCTCGGTAACGAAGGCCCAGTGTAGGTGTGCGTGTGGTACGTACACACGTGTAACCTCTCGTAATAATTTTACTATGAAAATCACATTTGCGCCAATTTTCACTATCATATTCGGTCTCAGCGTGTCAAAATACACAAGTATACTGAGCCCGAAGAAAATCGGATATCCACCCTTTTCGGAAGTTTATCCGAAACAAATACACGCACCGTATCTTCGCATGTGTCCAAGGATTTTTGTATAATAACTGTTTTACTCTACAGGTGTATGCCAATATTACTGACCAAGTCATAGCATTTTTTGTTGAGACGGGAATAACACACGTGACAGTCCAGCCAGAATTTCATAAGGTAAAATATCAATAAATTAAATTCAGTCATGTTTTGATAAACAATAGTTACTTAAAATGCACGGGGGACATGTTCAACTTTTAGGAAAATGCAACACGTCTCTAGGACGTCGTTTAGAATGCTCAGCGTTAAAAAAATATTTTTGAAAAATTCTAATTCTCATACATCTTAATATTTTCGCTAAATGTATTAAAAAGTATCTAGAGCCTTAAATTTTGGTCCGTTTACAATTTTTTGTTTAAATTAAAGTGTATTAAATTCTGAAGAGCTTCTCGGTCAGAATTTTTGTCTCCTCCATTTGTTTATTAATAATAATAATAATTGTTGAGTCAAACTATGAAAAAACTGAAATTTTCTACATAAAAATTTTTTACTCTTTAATAAATGCTTAGGTTAACTTATTTATATTGTCTTTAATGAAAATTTGTCGACTCACAGAATACAAAATAATTATTTAATATTCCCTTTGATTGTTATAAACAAATTTTATCAACAAATAAGATTTTTATTAAACTACGTGGTGAAAAAAATTTAATTTTTTTTTTAATTTGTAATTTGAAGCAGCACAAATACTGACATTTTTTAAAATTCTCCACCAGAGAATTTAATTACTAAAAATGAAAATGTGGAGAGTGCCTATACAATATACATTCCTCATATATTACATGTTAAGGGCGTTGGATAAACGGACTTACAAGGAACCCTAGATAGGTGTCTCCCTCCGATTTTGTTCGTTCTTATATATGTTGTAGTACTCGAAAAACTAAACGACACGTATTTTTTCTTACGTGCCCAAAATGGTCTTTAGGAGGTAAAATTCACCCCCGAAAAGTGCGGTACTAAATACCCATTTAATTGTTTCACATATAATAACAGAATCTTTCACAATCAAACCAACTCGAAAAATATCCTCACTATAAGAGATGAAATATGTGATTTTTTCAAATTGATCAAAAAGACTTTTTGGGGGTAAACTACCCCAAAATAATTTTTAATTATACAAAAAATTTCCAAACAGGCATGATTTCAACCCGAAAAATCTGGAAAAAATATATGTCGCACGCGATAATAAAATAAAGTTTATGTATTTTTGCATTTTCCCAAAAAATTAATTTATAGGGGGTAAGCACCCTTAAGTGCATTTTATTATATTTCTGGAAACAAAAGTAAATTTCGAGTAAAGTAAACCGAGCAAAAAAAATTCCTTCAGAAAGAGGGTTGAAAAATATAAACTTCTCAATTTTGTCAAAACATTTTATGAGGGTAAACTACCCCATAATAAGTTACGATTATACAAGAAAATTACCAAATAGGTGTAAATTAAAGCTGAAAAATTTGAAAACAATATATGTGACACTCGATAATAAAATAAAGTAGACGTACTTTTTGCATTTTTCCAAAAAATTACTTTATAGGAGTAACCATCCTTAAGTACTGTAACGTGGTGGATTTTTACCACGTTACTGTATTACATTTTTATCTAATCGGGAACTAAAACAGAACAGCCAGTAGGAACTCAATTAGATATAAGTGTATGAATGTTAGTGTGGATGTATGAGAGTTGAATCAAATTGAGAATAGAATTAATTAGATTTAAGTATGATCATACCATTGCTGTATTTTGTTTTGTATTTGCCGCCTGTCTCACTTCCGAAGAACACAAATCTAAAATATTTCCAGCTATTTATATGTTTTCACAAAGTTACTAGCAGTCTGGGATGCGTCAGTCATCTATGTATTTTATCGTTTTCATCCTCCAAAACTGCAAGTAAACGCAGTTAAACATACGCACAACTTACATTGTTGACGACCTGTCAAAACACATGTACATCATGGTTAGCGCTAGTTCCGATTTCAGGCCGTAGAGAGCTCTCGGTCATACGTTCTTACGCAACTGCGACTGCGCGCTCAGACGAAGAACTCCAAGGACGATCAGTTCTGTGCTGGCTGTTCAGAAGTGAACAAATTTAGAGTTTCCGTGGCAGTTTTGCAGTGAGAATAAATAGAATTGAGCCATTCAGACTTCCGCCAGGAATATTAGTAAACTATTCCATCTGGGTCTTCGGAAAGTAAGGTAGGCGTCTGCAATTCACGTTTTCTCCCGCTTAACTATTTTTTGTTTTGAGTTCGTTAAGATTTTGGAGAGTTACGTAACATATTCTGCCAACGCCCATTCATGGCATAGGGACAGATTTGCTTCGTAGTTTAGAGTATTGAGATAATATTTTGAGGATGTTAGGTAAAATTTAAAGCCTTACATATGGTGTTAAATCTCTTGTTTTGTAAATAATTTATTACATATTAATTTAGATTTAATAATTTATTATATAAAACTTTACGAACATCTTAACACGAAGGAGGTACAATTAGAAGTGCGTCGAGTGCATCGTTTTCTATCTAGTATGCTGTGTTGCCGTTAATACATATTAATATCACATGAGGGCAGCACCTACTTAACATATCTATGACATCTCCCTTTTTTAGATTTATTTAAATATTATTATTTTAAAATATTAGTAAGTTAGTTTAAAAACAAACTTTACTTAAAACTATGTTAGAATATAATCTTCAAGGTAACGTGGTAGTTTAACATTTCTACCTCTACTGGTTACTCTTGGCTCATAAGTGATTTTCTTATTATTATAAGAGCGCTTATTATTAACAGGATTGTTAATTTTATTGGGTTGTTCTCCCAAGTCTTTTGGTACATTAGGATTGGAATCATTTTGTACATTTAAATTAGGATTATTTTGTACATCAAGCAAGTCATCGTTTAAATTTATGTTTGTTGTTGTATCATAGTTATTTTCAGGTTTAATTACAGATTCTCGGTTAGAGTCTGATCTAAGAAATCGTCTATTTCTGATGAGGAAATTTCCTGATTCTGTTAATATTTTGTAAGATCGAGGATTATTATTAGTTTCAATTACTTTAGCTCTTTTCTATGTTTTGTCATTTAACTGTACTCTAACTTTGTCATTGTTTTGATATTCAGGAAGGTTCCTCGATTTTCTATCATAATATGATTTCTGATATTCCTGTCGCTTTTTTAGTTCATTTTTTATTTCGCTATTTCCTACTGTTTTTTCTAAAAATTCAGGAAAAATTCCTCTTACATTTTTTCCTATTAGCGTTTTGTTTGGTGATTGGATCTTGTTTATAATCGGTGTGTTTCTATATTCTAGTAGCGCTAGGTACGGATCTCTATCATCTTCCAATGCTTTTTTAAGGATTTTCTTTAAGGTTTGAATTTGTCTTTCAACAAAACCATTATTTTGCGGATAATGTGGACTAGAGGTAATGTGTTTGAAATTCCAAGCTTTTGCAAATTCTTTAAATTTCTTCCTATTGAATTGAGGTCCGTTATCTGATCTAACTATTTTAGGTACTCCAAATCTCGCAAAGTAAGATTTTAACAGTTCAATAGTCGTTTCATTTGACTCATTTTTAAGTAATCCAAATTCAACATACTTAGAGTAATAATCTACAACAATTAGATATGCTCTTCTTTGCAAATAAAACAGATCCGTTCCTACTATTTGCTATGAATTTGATGGAATCTCTGAAGGTATTAATTCTTCTTTGGAATTACTCTTTTTATGTTTTAAACAAGTTTCACAATTATTGATTTTATCCTCAATTTGTTTTGTCATACCTGGCCAATATAAGATTTCTCGCGCTCAGTTTTTTGTTTTATCTATTCCCATGTGATAGTAATGTAATTTATCTAGCATAGCTTTTCGAAGTGATTTTGGGACTACTACTCTGTTGTTGTTAAATAGGAGTCCATCAAATTCAAAAAAATTTTCTCTGAATGTATGATATTGCTTTGCTTCATCGGGTATTTTATTTTTATCATCTGGCCAACCTTGGTTTATTAATTTAATAACTGCTCGTAATTCTACATCTTTTTTGGTTTCTTCTATAAATTCTAGTTTTCTTTTGTCACTCATGTTATCGTTTACAGTAATATTTAGAATTGAAGCATTAATATCAGGATCTTCTGATTCAATGTCTAGATGAGCGTGTGAAAGAGCATCTGCGATTAACAATTCTTTTCCTGGTTTATAAACTATATTTACATCAAAAGGTTGTAATCTAATACGCATTTTTTGTAGTCTAATTGGTATGTCAGCCAGTGATTTTTTCATTATAGGTACAAGCGGTTTGTGATCTGATTCTACTGTGATATTTCTACCTATGACATATTGTCTAAAGCGTTCGCAACCGAATACTAAAGCGTTTAGCTCTTTTTCTATTTGTGCCCATGCTTTTTGTGTTGTTGTAAATGCTTTCGATGCATATGCAACTGGATGGTCATTTTGAAGTAAAACCGCGCCTACTCCTGATTGGCTTGCATCTACGCTTAGAACACAAGGCACATTTGGATCATAGTACTTTAGAATTGGTTCATTCGTTAAGCAATTTTTTATCTCAATCAGAGCTTTATCATGTTCATTTGTCCAATTGGATTCAATCCCTTTTTTAATTAATTCTCTTAAAGGTGCAGTTATTTTCGATGCGTTTGGAATGTACTTTGCGCGGTACGTTAAAATTCCTAATAATCTTTCAACCCCTTTTTTGTCATTTGGTTTTTTCATTTCTAAAATTGCTTCTATCTATAGAAGCAATTACTGCTTTTATCTATTGATATTCTTTTTTCGCTGAATACATGTCCAAGAAACTTAACTTCCGAGACTCCGATTTTGCATTTATTTAAATTGAACCGAATTCCTTTACTTTGAGCAATAGCAAATACTTTTTCTAACGTATTTTTCATTTCTAATTCGTTGTCTGCCCAAATCAGTATATCATCGATGTAAATTTCTAAATTCGGTATATCTTTAAACATTTCTTTGTAGATTCTATGAAAAATTTCCGCGGCAGTTTTTATACCATATGGCATTCGAAGAAATCTATATCTTCCGACTTGTGTTTGAAAAGTTGTTAATTTAGAACTTTCTTCTGACAGTTGGATTTGCCAGAAAGCTTTTGAAGCACCTAAAATTGTAAAAATTTTAGCTTTGTTGATTTTTGCGGAAATTTCTTCGAATGTTGGTAATGCAAACTGTTCTCTTAAAAGACATGAATTTAAATGTTGAGGGTCTAGTACAATTACTAAATTTTTATTTTCTTTTTTGACTAATGTAAATGCATTGACGAATTCCGTGGGTTCTTCTATTTTTGTTATTATTTTATTCGATTCCATTTTACTCAATCCAGCTTTAAAATCTTCAAAAATTTTAAATGGAACTTTTCGACACGGTTCAATTTTTCCCGTAGATCCCGGTTTTAGTTTGAAGTCGTAAACGTATTCGAGTTTACCGATTCCTTCAAAAAGATTTTTATTCTTTTCAACTAAATACTTGACATAATTCGGTTCTGATTTATCGTTTACATTGCACATTTCTATTGATGATACTCTGCGTAAGAGCTTTAATTTTTCAATAGTTTTTAAACCTAATATTGGACTTGTATTAGGGCAATCTGCTATGAATATCTCTACTCTGGCGAAAGCTTCGGATAGAATTCCAATCCGAGCCAATCCGAAGTCATCCGGGCCAATGCGAAATCTCTATCCGAGCGAATCCGAATGAAGCCGAACCATTCCGAAGAAACTTTTCAATCCGAATGAATCCGAATTTTCAATCCGAACCATTCCGAAGAATCTTTTCAATCTGAATGAATCCGAATTTTCAATCCGAATGAATCAGAACGATTCCGAATGAATCCGAATTTTCAATCCGAATGAATTCGAGCTATTCCGAAGAAATTTTTTAATCAAAGCTTCAATCCGAATGAATCCGAACCACTCCGAAGTAATTTTTCAATCCGAATGAATCCGAATTTTCAATCCGAATGAATCCGAACCATTCCAGATAGGAATCTTCCTTCAAACTTCGGATTGGCTCGGATTCATTCGGATAGGAATCATGCGAACTTCGGATTGGCTCGGAATGAAACTGATTCGCTCGGAAAGAGACTTCGCATTGGCTCGGATTCATTCGGATAGGAAATTTTCTATCCGAAACCTTCGCCAGGGTAACTGTTCTTTGACATTTATGATTTGACAGGGTATTTTAACTTTGCCTAAAACTGAAATATTCGTTCCATTGTAATTTGTGAGTTTCGCATTAGTGTTTTCAAATTGAATTTGTGGACCTAACCTTTTAAAATCTTCGAAATTTATGATGTTACATCCTGCACCTGTATCTAATTTAAATGAAATTTCTTTACCAGTTTTTAAAAACTTTACCTTTTCTGTCCAGCCTACATTAACATTAGCAATACTTATTTCACCTAGGAAATAGTTTTCTCCATAATCTGAATTTGTTTCTACTCTATTTTCTCTTACAATATTTATTTTGTTTTTGTTTTTGCAAACTTGTGCAAAATGGTTTGGTTTATTACATATTTTACAATATTTACCATACGCTGGACAATTTCGAGGTTGGTGGTTATATCCACATCTGCTACAGGTTGAGAACGACTATTTCTGGAATCCTTTGTTCGCTTGTTGTTGAAATTTTCCATTTCTTGATTGTTGATTTGACGCCATGTTGGATGATTCTCCTGTCTCTGCTTTCCCTCGGTTCTGTTGTCCTCGGTTTGTTGGATTCGATTGTTGACTTCTTTTTCTTTGATTTTTATATTTTTTTCTTTGTTGAATTTCACTGCATCTGCAGTTTTTTGTTCTCGAAGAGTTTGGACTTGCTGGTTTGCTATTTCTGCTGCTCTACAAAGGCGTAAACATGTTTCCAGGGTTAGATTGATCTCTCTAAGTAGACGGTCCTTTAAAGTTGTATTAGAGATTCCGCTAATTATTCGGTCCTTAATTAGACTATCCCTTAGAGTTCCAAATGCGCAATCTTTGCTGAGCTTTTTTAAATCGGTGACGAAATCTTCAATCATTTCTCCATCCCTTTGTGCTCTTTGAAAAAAAAAACATGTCTGCTGACGCTTTCGTTTTTTCTTGATACACAGTGTGTTTCAAATGCGGCTATTACGGCATCGTAATCTCCTTTTTGTTCTTCTGTTAAATCAAATGTTTCGAATATTTCATTAGCGTCATATCCAATTGTATAAAGGAGGATTGCGACCTTTGCTTCGTTTGGCTTTGTTGAGCTTTCAATAGCTTCCATGAATATTTGAAATTTTTTCTTCCACTTTGTCCAATTTTCTGCTAGGTTTCCTTCCAGGCATAATGGTTGAGGTGGTCTTAGATTTAACAGGTTATTTGGTTGAAGCATGATTACTTCCCTGTTTTGTAGATTTTCTCCGTTTTCTGACATCATTTCTCTTCTTTTTTTTTTATGCTTGGACTCTGTGTGGTTTGTTGACTTCTTTGATTTTTATGTGGCTTCTCTGCGTGGCGTCCACAATCACTTTTTATTTTCACTTTCTGGTCACATTGTTCTTAATACGACTGCACCATGTTAAATCTGTTGTTTTGTAAATAATTTATTACATATTAATTTAGATTTAATAATTTATTATAAAAAACTTTACGAACATCTTAACACGAAGGAGGTACAATTAGAAGTGCGTCGAGTGCATCGTTTTCTATCTAGTATGCTGTGTTGCCGTTGATACATATTTATATCACATGAGGGCAGCACCTACTTAACATATCTATGACATATGGATCATTATCTACTGATTTTGGTGTGTAAAATTATGAGGATTTGAGTAATAATTCTAAGTTAAACATAACGATTACGTAACGACGTGCCACACCTATATGAGGTATAGTGCCATCTCTTTCTCTTGTTTATGCCGTTTCTTTCTCTTGCCGTGTGTTCAATTATTTGAGAATTCTAATCATTTAGTTAAATCTTTTGTTAATTGATTTCGTCATATAGACTTATTTTATAAATCGAAATTCTAATAGAAGAATCACGTAACATGAGTTAAACATTAACGTAAAGACGTGACGTCATGATCGACAAGTCCGATTATGTAATCTCATAGTTTAAGATTTCAAACGAATCTTCCTTATATCTTCGCTATCTATATTGTCTTTTTTTTTATTTACATTGTACACATTTTCTTTCTGACATTTTCTTTATTCAATATACCATGTTTTCTTTCTATTTCAATTTAATTTCAGCCTGAGTTGTTTTGCGCCCCCACGATATCCCTCTTCCAGATCAGCTAGTTGGAATTCATCTTATTTCAAAATTTCGAGTAAAATTTTAGAAATTCGAGTTTCGAGCGGTATTTACAAATACCTGGCGCCCTTGGCAATAAGATTCTTTATTTACGGGAATTAAGTAGGGTAACAAATATTGGGCGGTACTCGGAAACGAAGGAGTCCCTATAAGTTGAGACTACCGTCATAGTACATTTTATTATATTTCTGCAAAATAAAGTAAGTTTCCAGTACAAAACCAAACAGAAAAAATTCCTTCACACAGAGGGTTGAAAAATATAAACTTCTCAGACTTATATTTTAGAAAATAGATCATCTTTTTTGACTTGGAAATAGTTTATGATCCGAATTTTTCAAAAATGTGAAATTCTCAAATCGGCAAGTTGTGCAGAGTTGTGCTAGGCTAGCACAACAAAACTTCCCTACAATATTTGTTGTTCAGACTTTTATTTTAGAAAATAGATCAACTTTTTAGAATTTAAAATTATTTGTGTACCCGACTTTTTCAAGAATGCGAATTTCGAACATCGGAAACTTGTGCTGACTTTTCCTAGGCTAGCACAACAAAACTTCCTCACAACATTTGTTGGCCAAACTTATATTTTAGAAAATAGATCAACTTTTTAGAATTTAAAATTATTTGTGGATCCGACTTTTTCAAAAATGCGAATTTCGAACATCGGAAACTTGTGCTGACTTGTGCTAGGCTAGCACAACAAAACTTCCCTACAACATTTGTTCCTCAGACTTATAATTTCGTAAATAGATCAACTTTTTTGGACTGGGAATTAATTTTTGTCTCGGAATTTTCAAAAATGTGAATTTCTAAAATCGGAAAGTTTTGCTGACTTGAGCTAGGCTAGCACAACAAAACTTCCCTACAACATTTGCTGCTCAGACTTATATTTTCGAAAATAGATCAACTTTTTTGGACTGGGAATTAATTTTAGACTCGGAATTTTCAAAAATGCGAATTTCGAAAATCGGAAAGTTGCGTTGACTTGTGCTAGGCTAGCACAACGAAACTTCCCT
>CAJFCO010018299.1:0-10432 GCA_904066015.1 Synergus gifuensis
GGTTAATTGTATTTTCAAAAATTAATATTTCGACTATAACTTTTCAAATAATCAAAATTTTGACTTTACGTAAGGAAAATAAATGTTCCTTGCATCGAGACGAATCGATTGGTCTATAATATTATTTCATTTCATTGAAAAATAACAAACTTATGGTTCTATTTAATTTTAAAAAATTAGTTTTTCAACTATAACTTCTCAAATATTCAAAATTCAAAGCTGACGTAACGAAAATAAAGGTTCCTTGTGCCGAGACGAATCGATTGACCTATAAGATTAATGCATTTCATTGAAAATTGTGGATGTTATGGTTGATTGTATTTTAAAAAATTCATTTTTCGACTATAACTTTTCAAATAATCAAAATGTTGACTTGACATAAGGAAAATAAATGTTCCTTGCGTCGAGACGAATCGATTGACCTATAAGATTAATGCATTTGATTGAACAATAAGAAAATTGTGCTTTATTGTAATTTTTGAAAATTAATTTTTCGAATATAACTTTTCAAATAATCAAAATTTAATGTTGATGTAAAGAATAATTAATGCTTCCTCTATGAGGAAGCAAATCATATTTGCTTACAGGAAGCAAAGTGCTCATTGAATGAGCACAAAAGTTGATACAACTTCACAGCTAGTTTATTTTTAAATTATTACTTCAAAATTTTGAAACTTTTTTGAATGTTTCGAAATTCCCTAAAATCACTTGAAATCTTTAGAAATCCTTTGGCATGTTTTAATAACTCGGAAATTTCTTGAAAATTCTTCAATTTTTTCATATTATGTTAAAATCCTTTGACATTTTTAAACTTCTTTAAAAATCCTTTACAATATTTACAAATATTTTTAAATAATTGAAAATCCTGAAAGTATTATAATTCTTTTCGCAATTTCTTATAAACGTTTAAAAATCACTTGAAATCTCTCGAAATCGCTTTCAACTTCCTATAAAACTACTTAAAATTTCTTAAATTCTCTTGAAATATCTTTAAATTTCCTAAAATCATTTTAAGTCTTGTGAAAATGCGTAAAAATCATTAAATTCTTGGAAGTTCTTTTACAATCCTTTAAAAATTTTCAATATCATTTAGTATCCTTTGAAAAAATTAATAAAATGTGTAAATTAATTTAAAATCTTGGAATTCCCCTGACTTCTTTAAACATTCTTTAAAATAACTTTAAATATATTTACATCGCTTTAAATTCTCCTGAAATCCTGTAGGAAATCTTGTTATCTTTTAAATCTTGGAAAATATTTTTAACTCCTTTTAAATTCTCTAGAATCACTTAAAATTTCTTGAAACCCTCTTAAATTCCTTAAAGTCACTTGAAATCTGCTTAAATTCACTAAAATCTCTTAAAGTCCTTTACGATATTTTATAATTTTTTAAATCTTGTGAAAACTCTAGAAAATTCTTAAATTCTTCGGAAATTTTTTTTAATTCCCCAGAATCACTTAAAATTGCTTAAAATTGCTTAAAATCATCTTAAATTCCTTAAAATCACTTGAAATCTTTTTAAATTCCGTAATATCGTTAAAAATCTCTTCAAATACTTAAAAAAAAAATTTTACTCTAAATTACTCTAAAATACTTGAAATCTCTCTTAAAATATTTGAATACATACTCTAAAATCTTGAAATCTCTCGAAATCGCTTTAAATTTCCTAAAATCATTTAAAATCTTGTGAAAATTCTTGTAAATCATTAAATTCTTTGAAATTCTTTTACAATCCTTTCAAAATTGTCAATATCATTTAAAATCTTTTGAAAAAATTAACAAAATGTGTAAATTAACTTAAAATCTTGGAATTCCCCTGACTTCTTTAAATATTCTTTAAAATAACTTTAAATCTATTTACATCGTTTTAAATTCTCCTGAAATCCTTTAGGAAATCTTGATTCTTTGAAATCTTGAAAAATATCTTAAAATCCTTTTAAATTCCCTAGAATCACTTAAAATTTCTTGAAACCCTTTTAAATTCCGTTAAATTACTTGAAATCTCTTAAAATTCACTAAAATCTCTTAAGGGGTCCTTTACGTTATCTTATAATTTTTTTAATCTTATGAAAGCTCTGGAAAATCCTTACATTCTTCAGAAATTTTTTTAAATTCCCTAGAATCACTTAAAATTGCTTAAAATTGCTTAAAATCTCCTTTAATTCTTTAAAATCACTTGAAATCCTTTAAAAATCTTTTTAAATTCTGTAATATCATTAAAAATTCCTTCAAATACTTAAAAAAACAATGTTACTCTAAATTACTCTAAAATCTTGAAATCTCTCGAAATCGCTTTAAATTTCCTAAAATCATTGAAAATCTTGTGAAAATTCTTGTAAATTCTTAAATTCTTTGAAATTCTTTTACAATCCTTCAAAAATTGTCAATATCATTTAAAATCCTTTGAAAAAATTAACAAAATGTGTAAATTAATTTAAAATCTTAGAATTCCCCTGACTTCTTTAAATATTCTTTAAAATAACTTTAAATCTATTAACATCGCTTTAAATTCTCCTGAAATCTTTTAGGAAATCTTGATTCTTTGAAATCTTGAAAAATATCTTAAAATCCTTTTAAATTCCCTGGAATCACTTAAAATTTCTTGAAATCTCCTTAAATTCCTTAAAATCACTTGAAATCTTTTAGAACTCCTTTAAAATTCTTTAATATAATTTAAAATCCCTTGAAATACTTAAAAAAAATTTAATATTCTAAAATCTTGAAACTCTCGTGAACTATTTTGAAATTCTTTAAAAATTTCTTAAAATCACTTAAGTGATTATTATAATTATATAACTATTATCATATAAATATAAATAAATAATTATAATATATGATTATAACATATAAATAAATAATTATTGCTTCTATATAATTAATACCTCTTTTTTATAATAAGACTTTTGTTTTCAGAAAATTAAATACTTTAATAATCAAATATTGTGAATAATGATTCCGCAGAATATTTTTTTAATCCTGATGGGGTATTGACCAGTTTTGCCTAGGTGTAGTATTTACCAGGGCCTTTTTTGGGTAAACTGACAAGGCCCTAGCTAGTTTTCCTTAAGTAGGGCAATATTCTGACAAAGCGTTACAAGCCTTGTGTGCCTTGCCAGTTAACCTTTTTAGGGCCACATCAGAAGTAGGGAAAACTGACCAGTACCTTGTCAGAACCCCATCAAAAATTCTGCACATAGTCTCTGAACATCCTCAGACAAAATCATTGATTGGCGCCTCTTTTAAAATAAAAAATGGAGATTTCAAAAAATTTTGAAAAAATTCAACAGTTTCCAAGAGACTTTCAAGTGATTCCATGAAATCTCGATCTCGAAATCTCCACAATTTGGACTTCACAGAAGACTATTTAATATTTATTTCCCGAAGTTTAATTAATTTAATTAAGTTTTTAATTTCAATGTCATATTTTCTTATTAAAAATTTGATATCGCTCATAAATGATAAATATTTTCATCCGTATTATTTTTCCCCCCAATTCTCTGATAATTCCACTATTATTTTTCTTGGAGGGTGGACGCAGTTGACTTATTATTCGAGGACAGTTGTCTTCGGCAATTTGTGTATATGTTTCGAGGATCAGCGAACATCTGGAATTGCACCACCCAGTAGATTTATCGTAGCAGAAGATGATGAATAATAAAGAAATGAGGCAAATGAGAATGAAGCTGTGGGAGAAAGAAGGGTAGGTGGAGGCGTTGGGGGAAAAAGCAACACACGTGAAGTGCCAGATATTCCCTCGGATATGCTCGGATATTCCTCAAGGAAGAAACACGACGGGGGGCGGTAGCGATGTTTGACAGTCTGAAGACTCCCAGTGACTAATTAGTGTAAAAACTAACCCCCAATCCGATCTTACGGCAACTGAAGACTCTTTTCTGTGTGCCACACTAATACATGTACAGTTGTACACACAAGCACGTGTGCATGGTCTTATCATGTGTGGGTATCCGTAAAGACGTGTCGCTGAAAAAAAATGTGCATCAGGCACCCTTGAACGCTATACAGTAACGACCTGGCTTTTTCTAAGTATCGAATATCAGCAGTATTTGAATATGAGTACAAATCTCTACTGGGGATAATTTATTTCCACAGGAGGAAAATTACAAGAAACTTCTCAGGATTTCTTGAATGTTTTGGTGACAGATAGATTATTATCAATTATAGAATGCGGAAGGATTTATTGGAAGAATAGAATACTGATTTCTATATATTTAAAAAAATCTGGGGTTTAAATTTATTAAAGCTGAATCTAGTTTTGGCTCAATTTATGAAAAATCTGCTTTTGCCGCCAAAACTCTCAGTTACTTTTTTAAGAAATTTGATCAACATAATGAGTACAAAGGGAAATATTTGCCTACTAGGAAAGAAATTTGGATTTTTCTTTTTATCCTATCTTAAAAAAGTGGTGTCACACTTTGTAATATATTAATATATTTAATAATATATGTATTCGTATATTTTCAGATCAGTTACTATCAGTATTATGAGATTTTATGGGATTATAAAATAATTTTAAGGGATGTGACTATAAACTTTTAAGAGATTTTTAGGAATTTTACGAAATTTCACTGAATTTTTACGTATTTTAATAGATTTAATGAGATTTCATGGAACCTTGAATAATGTTACCGAATTTAAACGGGTTTTACCAAATTTATTGAAATTTTCGAAATATTAAGTGATTTAACGGTATTTCGAGGAATTTTATGAAATTTTAAAAGATTTTACAAAATTGCATGAAATTTTAAATAATTTTCAGAGATTGAACGATATTTCATAGGATATTAAGTTATTTTAATGACTTAAGGGATTTTAAGGCATTTACGAGATTTCATTGGATTTTCAGAAATTTCAAGGGATTTCATAAAATTACATGGGATTTTAAGTAATTTTCTGAGATTTGGTGATACTTTGGGAGATTCTAAGTAATTTTAAGCGATTTTAAGATATTTTACGAGATATTAAGTAATTTTAAGGACATTTATTTACAGAAATTTTAAAGGATTTGGTGAGATTATGTTGGATTTTCAAGAATTTTAAAGAATTTAACTAAATTCCGTAGAATTTTGAGTATTTTTAAGAGATTTAATGAGATTTCATGGAACTTTGAGTAATTTTAAGAAATATCAATTGATATTGCGAAATTTAAAAAAATTTCATGAGATTGCATAGGATTTTAAGTACTTTTTTGAGTTATAACGAATAGGTTGTGGAATTTTAAGGAATTTTTTGGAACTACGGAATATCAAAGATTTTATGGGATTTTGACATTTATGGACATTTATTTCCACAAATTTTAAAGGATTGGGTGAGATTACATTGGATTTTCAGGAATTTCATAAAATCTTATAGAATTTTAAGTAATTTTAAGGGATATAACAATAGATTGTGGAATTTTAAGGAATATCAAAGAATAGTAAGTGTATTTACAAAATTTAGAGGAATTTCACCAGATTCTGAATTTTAATGGATTTCATGATATTTTATGGGATTTTAAAGTAACATATTTTATGATAATAAGAAATTTTAAGGACTTTCATTTTCAGAAATTTTAAGAGGTTTGTTGAGTCATTGAATTTTCAAGTATTCTTAAGTATTTAACAAGATTTCATGAAATTTTGAATAATTTAAAGAGATTTAATGAGACTTTATGTACTTTTGAGTAATTGTAGGAAATCTCGAGTGATTTTACGAAACTTAAAGGAATTTCATATGATTTTATAGAATTTTAAGTAATTTTAAGGGATATAACAATAGATTGTGGAATTTTAAGGAATATCAAGGAATATAAAGTGAATTTATAAAATTTAAAGGGATTTCACCAGATTCTGAATTTTAAAGGATTTCATGACATTTCATGGGATTTTAAATAATTTTAAGGGATTTTACGATATTTTATTGGATATTTTTTTCGGAGATTTAATATTTTATGGACAACATATTTCAAGATATTTAAGAGATTTCATTGCATTCTTAGGAATTTCAGAAGATTTCGTGAGATTTCATGAGATTTTAAGTATAAATAACTTTGTGGAATTTGATTATATTTTTGGGGATTCCAAGTAATTTTAAGGGATTTTAAGATATTTTAAAATAATAAGAAATATTAAGGAATTTTATTTTCAGAAATTTTAAGAGAATGTTTGGAATGTTTTGTAATTTTGCTTCCTCATAGAGGAAGCTTTGTGGTGGTGACAAAATCCAGTTTCCTAAAAAAGGTTTCTTTCAACATATTTTAATGTCAATGTATCTAACATGATGTCCTGAAAAATTGTCCTGAAAAATTGTCCGGATGTGTGTGTGTGTGTGTGTGTGTGTGTGTGTGTGTGTGTGTGTGTGTCACGATCCAGCAATTTCTTGAAAACGCGTAGAGATAAAATGATGAAATTTTGCATAGTTATTCCACTATATACCTAGTTGAATTTCTTACAAAGGTTCAACAAAATATTTCATTTTACAAGTTTTATGTACTTTTATATTTTTCGTAAAATTCATTTTTTCACTATAACTTCTGAAATATTCAAAATTTAAAGCTGATGTAAGAAAAACGTAGATTCCTTTTATCGAGACGAATCGATTGACCTATATAATTAATGCATTTCATTAAAAAATAACAAAGTTATGGTTAATTGTATTTTCAAAAATTAATTTTTCGACTATAACTTTTCAAATAATCAAAATTTTGACTTAACGTAAGGAAAATAAATGTTCCTTGCATCGAGACGAATCGATTGGTCTATAATATTATTTCATTTCATTGAAAAATAACAAAGTTATTGATCTATTTAATTTAGAAAAATTTATTTTTCAACTATAACTTCTCTAATATTCAAAATTCGAAGCTGACGTAAGGAAAATAAAGGTTCTTTGCGTCGAGACGAATCGATTGACCTATAAGATTAATGCATTTCATTGAAAAATAAGAAAATTGTGCTTTAGTGTAATTTTTGAAAATTAATTTTTCGAATATAACTTCTCAAATAATCAAAATTTAATGTTGATGTAAAGAATAATTAATTTTTCCTCTATGAGGAAGTAAATCATATTTGCTTACAGGAAGCAAAGTGCTCATTGAATGAGCACAAAAGTTGATACAACTTCACAGCTAGTTTTAAGAAATGTAATGAGACTTCATGGGCTTTTTAGTAATTTTAAGGAATCTCAAGTGATTTTACGAAACTTAAAGGAATTTCATAAGATTTTATAGAATTTTAAGTAATTTAAGGGATATAACGAAGGATTGTCGAATTTTAAGGAATATCAAGTAATATGAAGTGAATTTATAAAATTTAAAGTAATTTCACTAGATTCTGAATTTTAATGGATTTCATGACATTTCGTGGGATTTTAAATAATTTAAAGAAATTTTACTATATTTTATGGGATATTAAGTAATTTAAAGGATTTTGAAGGGATTAAAGGGATTTTACGAAATTTCAGTTGATTTTCAGGAATTTTAACAGTTTTAATGAGATTTCCTGTTATTTTAAAGACTTTTAAGGGATTCGAGGGATTTTACGGAATTTCATGGAATTTTAAATACTTGTAAGATATTTTACGATATTTTATGAGATATTAAGTTATTTTTTAAGGACTTTCAAGGTGTTTTACGAAATTCCATTGGATTGTCAGGAATTTTAATGAATTTCATGAAATTTCATGGGTTTTAAATAATTTTAAGTGGTCTTACGATATAGGATATTGTTATAGGATATTAAGTAATTTTGAGGATTTTGAAGGATATTAAACGGATTTTAAAGAATTTTACGAAACTTATAGAGATTTCTGAAATGAGTCAAGGGATTGCAAGTTTCTATATTTCAAAAATCATAAGTTTCTCAATTATTTTGTATACTAGCAAAAGTAAACATTATGTTGCGTTAACTGATTGCAATTAGTGATCGATAATTAGATCCCTCAAATTGAATGCAGCCATGTGTGTCAGTGGGTTATGTCCCGACCCTCGTTTTTGGCTCAGCATTCAAAGAGCTTGTAGCGTGCGTGTGGCCCAAAAGAAAAGTCAAATTCCTCACTACGCTTTTTGACTTTTTCTAACTAGCTCCCTTTTTTTCTCCCTAAGCATCTTCCTCCTCTTCAGACTTTAGGAAGAAGGATCGTGGCCTACAATCCGGAAACACCGCGCGATACAAAGTGTCAATTAAGCAGCAAGCGCCGGCAGAAATTCCTGTCACGCCTAACTTTTTTGCGTTTACGAGAAAGCTGATGCCAAGGGCGTTTATTTTTTTTATATCCATTTGAAAATCAAAACTTAGCAATTTCAGGAATCATTTTTTTTTTCAGGAATCTATTATTTTTCTGTTTCATTCACTCTCGCAAAGGTTTCGTGAAATTTTTTACTAAACGCAATGTTGTATATAATATTCTATTAAACATTTATAATTTACTGTTACATGACTAAATTCTACATTCATTAAAGCTAAATTCTTTTTTTGAATTAAATGCACATTTTTTTAAAGATCAAGGTGATCCCTGCAGAAAAATTAGCCCTTTTATGTTTTATATACAATCCCCAATTTGTCTTTTCCTCCAGTCAACTGAAACGCAGATGTTGCGGATTTCAGGGAACGAAATTTGCAGGAAATAAAATTTATGGTTCCGTCTAAGAATCCGCGAAAGGTTCTCTCAATCTTCTCAGTTTTTGTAGCTTGTAGTGTAAGGACTCGAGAAGTGGACCGTAAATCGTCAATACACAGTCTCAACATGTCTTCGACTTCTGAGAGAACTGAAAAAATGTCATCGTTAACCCATTATACCTGACATTTATAAATATAATCGCTAGATGTACAAAAAAATTGCCAATTAATATTTTTAAAATCTACAATTTTTAGAAAAATGTTATTTTGAATTAAAATCTCCAATTATTAAGTATAAATGTTAATCGCGGGGTATAATTTTAATAAAAGTTCGGGGACTTATTTAAATTTGATATATAGATACATTTTATGTATTTGAAAATTGTATAAGAGCTTTCAAGGTCTGCAATGCTGTTTAAAACTCTTCTCTCAAGAATCTTCTTCAACTTTGTTTACATTATTTTACCGACGATACAAACAAGCAAAGTGAGTGCTTGAGAAAAGACATGGTTTGTCCCAAGAGTTTCAAGATGAAGGCTCCTTTCATCAATTTATGTTTCACGACTAAGACGTTATATTCTTAGTCAGTTAATCTAAACAGCTCGCATTAAAGTGGTGTAATAAAACATTAAATGATATGATATATGTATGACGTAATTTCATAAAAAGAAATTAAAAAATCTGCCCGCTTCGCGGGCACATTCTCATCGCGCGCTTCGCGCGCGGCTCGCTTCGCTCGCAAAAATGAGCGCGCCTACGGCGCGCGGGGGGTCGAATATAGTTCGATCGTCGCGCTTCGCGCTCCGATATATATACACGTCGCGCTTCGCGCTCCGTGTTGCGCGCTTCGCGCGCTTGTGCCCTTAGTGAAGCTTGCGCTTTACAGGACGCTTAAAGATATATGTTTTTTTTTTAATTTAATTAAATTACATAATTTATATTTTTATATTTTAATTTATTTTTGTATATTTGTAATTTATATTTTTAAAAATTTAATTAAATTAAATTAAATTACAGCTTTGAATGCAAAATTTAACTAATTTACTTAAGGTTCTATCGACCTTAAGGAGCACATTCTCATCAGGGCACTCGCGCTTCGCGCTCGATATTTGATTTAAAGCTCGCGCTCCGCGCTCGGCTCTGTTTAACAATATTTTTCACCATTTAAACGAAAACTACTCATCCTATTGAAAAATGGCCAAAGGAGAACTTGTAGATCTTTTTAAGGCGAATAATTATATTTCTTATCATTTTCTCTGCATCTCGCGTTTTTTGGCTCAAAATTTGAATTTTCGATTTTTTAAGGAAATTCAAAAAGTTGTTATGCGGATCCTATAGGGCGTTCAAAAAGAAACATTTTTCATCTTTAGACTTTTTTTCATATCGTGCGTTGTTCGGCTTCTAATTTAAGTTTTCTTTGATTTTTTTGGATTTTCAAAATGTTATAAGTCTTTCAATTTTGTTTTGATCCAAAAAAGTCATTAAGAAAAATTGTTCGACTTTTTGAGTACTACGAATGTGCGTCATTAGAATTTCTAGATTAAAAAAAAAAGTGGTTTCAAAATTTTTCAAAATGCTCCCACTTTTTGAATTTTTATCCAAAATGGCTGGCCAACGAACTTGACCTTCATTTTAGGACACTTAAAGAGTATACCAAAGGACAATCCAATCTGTCAATTCTTTCGAAAGTTATCGTGCTCACAAACAAAATATACGGCCACAGACAGACAGACAGACAGACAGACAGACAGACAGACAGACAGACAGACAGACAGACAGACAGACAGACACATTCGTAAAAACATGTTTTTCGGGTCCA
>CAJFCO010018299.1:10532-24087 GCA_904066015.1 Synergus gifuensis
GGGGGGGGGAAATTTTGCACAAATCTAATACCTTCTCTGATGAGAATGTAAAAAGTATTTGATAGTCATATTTACTTATTATGTCTTTAGTTTTTTTATCTTTACTCTATTTACAAAAAAGGAATTCCTCATAAAACACGTCCTGTATTTTTCCCTGATAAAATCTCCTATCTTTAAAAAGTGGTGTAACGAAATGTTTCGAAAATCTCGCATACATTGTTGTTGCAAACCTGATTGGCTTTTTAATGACTTGAAGTTGTAAGAAGGAAAATAAAAGAATTGTGCGTGTGTTGTTTGCTCGTCCCTTAAAATTTCACGGAAACCTTCGAAATTCGTTAAAATTCGTTAAAAAATCTTAAAATTCCTAGAAATTTCTTGAAAATTTTTAAAAATTCACGAAAACCTTCAAAATCATTTATCTCTTGAAATCCATGTTAAAATTTGCAGAAATCTCTCAAAATTACTAGAAAAATCCTGAATAAGTTTCTTAAAATATTAAATCCTTTAAAATAATTAGAAATTTCATCAAACTCCATAAAATCCTCTTATAAAAATTTTATAATATTTTAAATACTAGAAAAATCTCTTGAAAACTCTTAAAATTTTACAAAAACCTTCAAAATCCTTGTAAATTCTACAAAATCTTTTTAAAACAAAGCTTCCTCTATGAGGAAGCAAAATCATAAAAATCCTCTGAAATCCCTCAATAAAATTCCCTGACAAGTTTTAAATTCCTTTAAATTCCATAAAATATTTTAAAAATCAGAAAAATCTCTTGAAATCCTTTAAAATTATTAACAATCTCATAAAATTTAATAAAATCCTTAAATAAGATGCGACGTCTTTTAAAAATCATTAAAATCTCTTGAATTCTCTTCACATTTCTGGAAATTACATGATAAAATTTAAAATCCCTTAAAATCCTTTAAGATTATCAGAAACTTTTCGAAATTTCGAAATTCTATTTTAAAATCCCGGAAACCTTTTTAAATCCCTTAAAATTCAACAAAAATTTTCAAAATCATAAATGTTTTGAAATCGACGTTAAAATTCATGAAAATGTTGGTTTGTTCGTCCCTTAAAATTTCACGAAAACCTTCGAAATCCCTTAAAATTCCTTTATTATCTTTTACAGTCTGTTAAAATTATTAGAAACTCAAATTCAAATTCTACAAAATCTTTTGAAAGTCATAAAAATCTCTTGAATACTCTTACAATTCCTATAAAAATGACAAAATTTATAAATTCCCTACAGATTTTAAAGAATCGAAAAACATTTTTTATATTTTCAAACTATTTTAAAGTCTTGAAACTTTCTTGAATTTTTTGAAATTCTTTTAAAAATCTTTAACATCCCTTCAAATCCTTTCAAATCTCTAGATATCTTTGAATTTTCTGTCTAGAAAACCCTTAAATTTTTTGATATTCTTTTATAATCCTTTGAAATTTTTTAATAAGTATCATTAAAAATCCCTCTTAAAATACTTACGAATATTTTGAAATTTTTTTGAAATTCATTGAAAAGTCCTTAAAATCACTTGAAATTTCTCGAAAATGTCTTGAAATCCCTTTAAATTGTCTAAAATTACTTAAAATCTTTTCAAATTCATTAAAATCTCTTGAAATACTTGAAAATGTTTTGTAATTTTTAAAATATTGTAAAAGATCTGGAAAATACTGAAATTTTTTGATATTCCTTTAAAATCCTTTGAAATTTTTTTAAATTATTAAAAATCTTTTGAAATCCATCAGGAAAACTTGATATTTCTGAAATCTTTTAAAATCTCTTGAAATTCCTTCAAATTGAATAAAATCCGTAAATTTTTTGATGATGTTTTAAAATCCTTCGAAATGTTTTTAAATCATTGAAAATCATTTGAAATTCTTTAAGAAAACTTGATATGTTTAAAATCTTGTAAAAACACTTTAAATTCCTTTAAATTGTCTAAAATTACTTAAAATCTCTTCAAATTCCCCAAAATTTCTTGAAACACTTAAAAATGTTTTGTCATTTTTTAAATATTGTAAAAGCTCTGGAAAATTCTTAAATTTTTTAATATTCCTTTAAAATCCTTTGAAATTTTTTTAAATCATTGAAGATCTTTCGAAATCCATTATGAAATCTTTTTAAATCTTTTGAGATCCCTTTAAATTTATTAAAATCTGTAAATTTTTTAATGATATTTTAAACTTCTTTAAAATGTTTTTAAAAAATCTTTTAAAATCCTTTAAGAAATCTTGATGTCTTTAAAATCTTGTAAAATCACTTTAAATCCCTTTAAATTGTCTAAAAGTACTTAAAATCTCTTCAAATTCCCTAAAATCTCTTGAAATCCCTTTAAATTGACTAAAATCCGTAAGTTTTTTGATGATGTTTTAAAATCTTTTGAAATGTTTTTAAATCATTGAAAATCATTTGAAATCCTTTAAGAAATCTTGATATGTTTAAAATCTTGTAAAAACACTTCAAATCCCTTTAAATTGTCTAAAATTACTTAAAATCGCTTTAAATTCCCCAAAATTTCTTGAAACTCTTAAAAATGGTTTGTAATTTTTTAAATATTGTGAAAGCTCTGGAAATACTTATATTTTTTGATATTCCTTTAAAATCCTTTGAAAATTTTTTTTAAATCATTGAAAATTTTTTTAAATCCGTCAGAAAATCTTGATATTTCTGAAATATTTTAAAATCTCTTGAAATCTCTTTAAATTGACTAAAATCCGTAAGTTTTTTGATGTTTTAAAATCCTTTGAAATGTTTTTAAATCATTGAAAATCTTTTGAAATCCTTTAAGAAATCTTGATATCTTTATTATAAAATCCTATAAAATAACTTGAAATCCCTTTAAATTGTCTAAAATTACTTAAAATCTCTTAAAATTCCCAAAAATTTCTTGAAACACTTAGAAATGTTCTGTAATTTTTTAAATATTTTCAAAGCTTTGTAAAATTCTTAAATTTTTTGATATTCCTTTAAAATCCTTTGAAATTTTTTTAAATAATTGAAAATCTTTTGAAATCCGTTAAGAAATCTTGATATCTCAGAAATCTTTTCAAATCTCTTGAAATTCTTTTAAAATGACTAAAATCCGTAAATTTTTTGATGATGTTTTAAAATACTTTGAAAAGTTTTTAAATCATTGAAAACCTTTTTAAATCCTTTTAAAAATCTTGATATCTTTACCATATTATAAAATCTTGTAAAATCACTTGAAATCGCTTTAAATTGCCTAAAATCACTTAAAATCTCCTCAAATTCCCTAAAATCTCTTGAAATCTTTTAAAATGACTTAAAATTTCGTAAATCATCCGAAATTTTTGAAAACGTTGAAACTCGTTCAAATTCTTTTGAGATTTTTTAAAAATTCCCTATATCAATTAAAATCTCTTGAAAATCCTTTATTATTATTGAGAATGCGCAAATTGTGGGAATATGCCGAATTTGAAAACTATCTTTAGATTATTTTCGCTGTCAAGGCGATTATTCTCAAAAAGGTTGTATTAAGACAGAAAAAATATAAATTTTACGAAATTTATTGAAATTTTAGAAATATTAAAGAATTTCATGGTATTTCAAAGAATTTTATAAAAAAATCTATACCCATGAAGAAGTTTTAACGGTCTTATTTTTCTTTGTTTTTCAGATTATTCTGAATTCGATGCATCGTTACCAGCCAAGGTGTCACGTCGTCGTTGCGCCGTCGCCACCCGGATCGAGTCCGGATCCACGAACAGAAAATTTCAAAACGTTCGCATTTCCAGAAACTAGATTTACAGCAGTCACAGCTTATCAAAATCATCGAATCACTCAATTAAAAATAGCCAGCAACCCATTCGCGAAAGGTTTCCGTGATTGCGAGCCAGATGAGTGCGAATCTCCTACTTCCGGTCCTCAAAATCCGGCCAAGAGACCAGCTACCGGAAATGCAAGCGTTTTATCGTCTAATTATCCCGGAAGTGTCCCCTTGGTGTCTACGATACCCAGCCAAGATCAACATCATCAATTTTATGGAACCAGTTCAGGTCACTGGGCTTATCCCAATCATCATCAGCCCAGTCACGTGGTCAGTTCACCACATTATCCTGTACATCCTCATCATCCTCATCCGGGACACGCGCCTCCTTTATATGGACCAAGGTAGTCCTTATAAAAATTAGAAACGTTTTTGTGAAATGAAAAGGCTTTTAAAATTTAAATCATCAAGTAAAAAATTGTAAAGGTTTAGGTCACCCTAACGGCGGAAAAAAAATGTTTTTTGAATTTTTTTCAGCGGAATTAAAAATCAGTTACAATTTCGTTTTGTATCGCTTTGGAAAAATTACTTTTTATAGGTCACTGGTTGCATAATAAAAACCTTTTTCAGAACTTTTATTTATTTCATGCTTCCGCTGAAAAAAATTTACCAAATAAATTTTTTTTTGCCGCTGAGTGGTCTTTTAATATTTTTGAAATATTGAAAGTTAAGTAGGTTTTATAACTCGTTTAGGTCATTTTGAGCGCTGCAGAAATTTGATCCATCCCGTGCAGAAATTGCCACAATTAGAAATATTTAGAATTTAGGATTCTGACGAGGCCCTGGTCGGTATTTCTATTTTGGAAGAAAATATTTTTATATTATTAACATATCAGGTAAAAATATATATTGTATATATATATATATATTGTTGACAAACTCGGAAAAATATATTTCTAGGAACTTTAAACAGGTTTTTATGAAAATTATTATTAAACTATATTTTATGATTATATTATTTTCATAATATTTAATAACTAGATATTTAAAGGGATTTTAAAAAATTATAAAAGTTTTTAGTAATTTCAGTAAATTTCAAGAGGTTTAACAAATTTTAAAGAATAGTAAAAGATTTTTTATTGATAAATTACTTCAAAATTTTGAAATTTTTTTGAATGTTTTGATATTCCTTAAAATCGCTTGAAATCTTTAGTAATCTTTTCACATCTTTTTGAATCGCTTTAGACTTCCTATAAATCCACTTAAAATGTTGTTAAATTTTTGAGGAATTTTAAGGGATTTCAAGACTGTTTTAAGATTTTTAAACAGTTTTAATTTTAAAGGATCTAAAAAGACTTTAGGGATTTTGAAAAGATTTCAAAAGGCTTGTGGGAGTTTTATGGGGATTTTAAATGTTTTGAAATTCTCAGAAATTTAAAGAATTAGTTTCTCGTATCCATAAAAATTACTATCAAACTACATTTTATGATTATATTATTTTTATAATTTTTAATAAGTGGAGATTTAAAGGGATTTAAAAAATTACAATTCTCAATAAAAATAAAGGATTTTCTAAAGATTTTAAGTGATTCTAGGGAATTTTAAAAGAATCTCAAAAGAATTTGGAAGAGTTTCAAGATTTTCAAAAATTTCGTATGATTTAAAAAATTTTAAGACATTTTAAAAGATTTCAAGAGATTTTAGGGAATTTGAGGAGATTTTAAGTGAATTTAGGCAATTTAAAGGGATAGCAAGTGATTTTATAAGATTTTATAATATGGTAAAGATATCAAGATTTCTTAAAGGATTTCAAAAGATTTTCAATGATTTAAAAAAATTTCAAAGGATTTTAAAGGAATATCAAAAAATTTAAGAAGTTTCCAGAGCTTTGACAATATTTAAAAAATTACAAAACATTTTAAAGTGTTTCAAGAAATTTTAGCGAATTTGAAGAGATTTTAAGTAATTTTAGACAATTTAAAGGGATTTCAAGCGATTTTACAAGATTTTAAAGATATCAAGATTTCTTAAAGGATTTTAAAAGATTTTTTTTAAAAATTGTAAAGAATTTTGAAATACGATAAAAAAATTTACAAATTTTAGACAATTAAAATAGATCTCAGAAGATTTTAAAAGATTTCAGAGATATCAAGATTTTATAATGGATTTCAAAAGATTTTCAATGATTTAAAAAAATTTCAATATTTAAAAAATTACAAAATTTTTAAAAGTATTTCAAGAGATTTTAAGGAATTTGAAGAGTTTTTAGTAATTTCAGTAAATTTCAATAAGTTTAACAAGTTTTAAAGAATAATAAAACATTTTTATTGCGAATTACTTCAAAATTTTGAAACTTTCTTGAATTTTTTGGTATTGCTTAAAATCGCTTGAAATCTTTAGCAAACCTTTGTCATGTTTTAATAACTCTGAAATTTCTTGAAAATTCCTTAATTTTTAAATATTTTTTAAAATCCTTTGACAATTTTGAAGTTCACTAAAAATCACTTAGAATATTTACAAATATTTTTAAATAATTGAATGTCCTGAAAGTATTATTTTTTTTCTGGAATTCCTTAAAAAATTTTTTAAATCAATTTAAATCTCTCGAAATCACTTTAAATATAAAATCACTTAAAATCTCTTAAAATCTCTTGAAATATCATTAAATTTCCTAAAATTATTTAAAATCTTGTGAAAATTCGTAAAAAATCATAAAATTCTTGGAAGTTCTTTTACAATCCTTTAAAAATTTTCAATATCATTTAAAATCTCTTGAAAAAATTAACAAAATGTGTAAATTAATTTAAAATCTTGGAATTCCCCTGACTTCTTTAAATATTCTTTAAAATAACTTGAAATCCATTTACATCGCTTTAAATTCTCCTGAAATCATTTAGGAAATCTTGAAAAATATCTTCAAATTGTTTTAAATTCCTTAAAATCACTTAAAATCTCTTGAAACCCTCTTAAATTACTTAAAATCACTTGAAATCTCTTAAAATTCACCAAAATCTCTTAAAGTCTTTTACGATATTTTGTAATTTTTTAAATCTTATGAAATCTCCAGAAAATCCTTACATTATTTAAAGTAACTTAAAATCTATTTACATCGCTTCAAATTCTCTGAAATTCTTTAGGAAATCTTGATATATTTGAAATCTTGTAGAATATCTTAAAATCCTTTTAAATTCCCTAGAATTTTATATAATTAATCCTTTAAAAATCTTTTAAAATTCTATAATATCATTTATAATCCCTTCAAATATTAAAAAAAAAATTAATATTCTAAAATCTTGAATCTCTCGTGAACTATTTTGAAATTCTTTAAAAATTTCTTTAAATTACTTAAGTGATTATTATAATTATATAATTATTATTATATAAATATAAATATATAATTATAATATATATAATATATAATATATAATATATAATTATAACATATAAATATATAATTATTATTTCTATATAATTAATACCTCTTTTTTATAATAATACTTTTATTTTCAGAAAATTAAATACTTTAATAATCAAATATTGTGAATAATGATTCCGCAGAATAGTTTTTTAATCCTGATGAGTTATTGACCAGTTTTTACTAGGTGGGGTATTTACCAGGGCCTTTTTTGGGTAAACTGACAAGGCCCTAGCCAGTTTTCCTTAATTAGGGCAATATTCTGCCAAAGCGTTACAAGTATTGTGTGGGCCT
Organism: Synergus gifuensis; assembly: GCA_904066015.1. NCBI lineage: Eukaryota > Metazoa > Arthropoda > Insecta > Hymenoptera > Cynipidae > Synergus > Synergus gifuensis. The sequence goes on from CAJFCO010018299.1 coordinate 17,976, forward strand.
TGCTAGTTAACCTGATTAGGGCCACATCAGAGGTAAGGAAAACTAACCAGGGCCCTGTCAGAACCCCACCAAAATTTCTGCACGGGTGATTTCAATATTTTTGAAATATTGAAAGTTAAATAAGTTGTATAACTCGTTTAGATCATTTTGAGCGCCTCAGAAATTTGATCCATTATCGGAATATGTAAAACGCTTCTGGTAATCTGCGTCTCGCTACAAAACGTTGATCATAGGTATCTAATTAATAAGGTCCTCATTATTATCAAGTTGAATAATGAGATATATGCTTTAAAATTAAATGGTCAATTTCAATAGTCTGGTTTCGACAAAAAGAACAACAATAATTTAGCCCTGGTTCATTAAACTACTTTTAAAACAAGTATGCAATATTTTTATGACCCATTTTTTTTAGAATATGTATGTAATACGTGATTGGGACAGTGTTGGTCAGTGAAAATGCGACGCAGCAAATTTTCAACTGCGCAACAGTTGAATATAGTATGTAGTGTAAAAGCAACGATGCCAAACTTTGCAGCCAAGACGTTCTTTAAAAGTAGAATAATTATGAAAAAATATCAAATACATATGCCAAAGAATCTCAATCTAGTATAAACTCTCTGTTAATTTTATCGAAAAAAATGAAACAAGAAAACAATGAGAGATTATTTACACTTGACCCCGTATACAGGTCACACAATATATATATACACTGAGAAAAAAATTATGTAAAGACTTTAAAAAAGTTCTCTAAAAAAATTACATATATAAATTTTTTGTAATTGATTTTTAAAGAGATAAGGACTTTCTTCTTCTAAATTAGTGTTGCATTCGACCCGAGAAAATTCGTCACCACCCTTAAATGTAAACCCTTAAACCACCCTTCTCTTACAAATTCTGGAATGACTCGAAAAATTTCGAATTGGTTCGGAATGAATTTCAATCCGAAAATAATGACTTATTTATTTATTAATTTATTTGTGTATATAATAAGACATTTGGACCCATTTTGCCCCCATGAGAAATACCAAAGAAAATCGCGATTGGCGGGAAAAAGGAGATTTTAAAATACCAGACTTGACCCGCGAGGACCAGCCTCATCGATTTTGTGACTGCCCGGCGAGTAACAAAGTGCCTTTTGTAGGAGCAAAGTGCGTCTATTTATGTAGGGAGTCTCAAATGCCAAACGAGCCTAAACGCGCTCGAGAGCCAAGACGAGGACGTAAACGTACCGTGACAACCCCCAGAGCTGTGTGCCTAGCCTAAGTGCTTTAATAAATTATGTCGAAGAGTGCCACGCTATTATATACATTATAAATCAGTAATGAGTAGTCGCCGAATTCCTGACCCTTATTGGCCAGTTTTCAGCTCGTTATCTATACAGATTGGAACTGCACGTGACCCAAAACAGATCTCCGGCATTTCTTTCTGAATTAATAAAACAGACTGTTAAACGAGACTTAAAGGAATGTGGTAATAATTACTATATATTATAAGGGCAAATTTAGTTTCGCCAACTTTACGTGCGCAATAATAAATTTTTTTTTTTTTTGTTAAAACTAGGCTATTTATCTTCACTAGCCAGTGGCGTATTGGGGGGGGGCTAGCAGGGGCTATAGCCCCGTGAGGCCGAATAAAAAAATATCATATCGTGCAAAATCCAGAGAAAAGTATTTTTAATTAAATAATAATTTGTAGTTTTTAATATTATACAAGTACCAAAGGAACAATATTTGCGATAATAAATTATAAAAATAACAACATTGTTTTTATTTATATTCATAAAATGATCATATTTTGCTGCCCTTAAGGGGGCCCCATATTCATTATAGTCCCGGGCCCCGTAAATCTCTAATCCGCCCCTGTCACTAGCAATTATGATCCGCGCGCGATTAATTTCTCGTTTTTGCTCACCTTTTGCTAGTAGAAAAATAATTTAGAATTTTTAATTCGAATTAAAAATTCTAAATTATTTGTAATTAAAAAATTATTAAAATTTTGTAATTCTTTATCTAATTTCAGGAATCTCCATAAGTCTTGTGAAATTTCTTGAAATGCTTTTATTATTCTTCAAAATTTCGTGAAATTTCATTAATTTTCGAAACTTCACTTGATATTATGTAAAATTATACTCAGACACATGAAATCTTATTAAATCTCTGAAAATTTCTGAAAATATACAGAAATTTTGTAAAATTCCTTGAATTCCTTAAAAGTCCTTAAAATTACTAAATATCCCATAAAATATCGTAAAATCAATTAAAATTATTAAAAATCCTATGAAATGTCATGAAATTTATTAAAATTCCTGACAATTCAATGAAATCTCGTAAAATCCCCTGAATCCCTTAAAATTTCTTAAAATTACTTAATCCTCCATGAAATATCTTAAAATGCCTGTAACATATTTCAAAACTCTGGTGAAATTTCTTTAAATTTTGTAAAAATCGCTTAATATTCCTTGATATTCCTTTATGTTCCATAAAAGTCCTTAAAATTCCACCTAAAATTAAAATTAAAATTAACACTTAAAATTCCTAAAAATTCTTTGAAATCTTATGTTCCATGAAATCTGATTAAACCTCTTAAAATTTCTAAAAATCCACTGAATTTTCGTAAAATTCCTTCAAAGTTTTACAACTTTTTTGAAAGCTTTGAAATTCATTAAAATCACTTGATATCTTTAGCTGTCCTTTGTTAAGTTTTAATAACTCTGAAATTTCTTGAAAATTCTTTAATTTTTTCGAATTCTTTTAAAATCCTTTGACATTTTTGAAGTTCATTAAAAATCCCTTACAATATTTACAAATATTTTTCAATAATTGAAAATTCTGAAAGTAATATAATTTTTTTTCACAATTTCTTAAAAACTTTTTGAAATCATTTTAAATCTCTGGAAATCGCTTTAAACTTCCTATAAAACCACTTAAAATCTCTTAAAATATCTTCAAAATTCCCTAAATGCCTTAAAATCACTTGAAATCTTTAGAAATCCTTTGCCATGTTTTAATAACTCTGAAATTCTTGAAAATTCTTAAATTCTTGGAAGTTCTTTTTCAATCCTTTAAAAATTTTCAATATCATTGAAATATCCATTGAAATTTCGTAAAATCCCTTGAATTCCTTAAAAGTCCTTAAAATTACTAAATATCCCATAAAATATCGTTAAATCCCTTAAAATTACTAAATAACCCTACAATATCGTAAAATCCCTTAAATTTATTAAAAATCCCATGAAATGTCATGAAATCTATTGAAAGTCCTCGAAATAAATTAATTTAATCCCGTAAAATATCTTAAAAGTATTTAAAATTCCATGAAATCCCATAAAATCCCTTGAATTCCTTAAAAGTCTTTAAACTTACTTGATACCCTGTACAATATATTAAAATATAACATCCTTTAACATCCTTCAAAATTTGGTAAAATTCTTTTAAATTTCGTAAAAATCACTTGATATTCTTTGATATTCCATAAAATTCCTTAAAATTCAACAACCTATCGTTATAACCCTTAGAATGACTAAAAATCCTATGAAATTCCTTTAAATTTCGCAAAATTAATTGATATTTCTTAAAATTACTTAAAATTACTCAAAATCCCATGAAGTCTTATTATATCTCCTAAAATTACTTAAAATTCCATGAAATCTCGTAAATGCCTTAAAATCCCTTAAGTAATTAAAATAACTTAATATCCTAAGAAATATCGTTAAATCTCTGAAAATTATTTTAAATTTCATGCAATTTCGTAAAATCCTTTAAAATTTCATAAAATTCTTAAAAGTACCGTGAAATCACTTAATTTCTAAACTATCAATAAATTTCGTAAAACCCTTTTAAATTCCTTAAAATTTTTCAAGATTTCATGAAATCTCATTAAATCTCTTAAAATACTTTAAAATACAGTGAAATTTTGTAAAATTCCTAAAATTCTCTTAAAAGTTTCTCAAATCACTTAAAATTCCACAAAATGTATAATCAAATCCCTTAAAACTACTTTAAAATCCCATAAAATTTTATAATTCTGATGGTAACTGATCTGTAAATATACGAATACATATATATTAAATATTAATATATTATAATCTGATATAAAAGAACGCACGAAAAGTTTACTTCAGTTTGCCTCAGTGAGGCAAAAAAAGTGCCTGAGCACAAAATCAATTTAAAAATTGGCGAAATCCTCTTATATAAAGTATCACATATCTTTAAATCCCAACGAAATCATCAATCTACAAAATGTCTGGGCATTTCAATTCAAAAAAATTGTATATTTCAAACAATTTAAAGAATACAAATTTAAAGAATAAAAATTTGAGTGGAATTCAACGTTCTGTATTTGTATGATATATGACATGTGTTTTCTATAATAGAATTATTCTAAAAACTTAAGAAAGTAAATTATAAATGTATAAAAGATTCATGTAACTTTCATATGTGTATTTTTCATTTATTCATTCGTCATGCACCGATGTATTAATAAATATAGTTATATTATAATAATTAATTACAGTTATACAATATACACATATATTGAAATAAATTATAATTAACGTTATTTATATCTCAGGAAAGTATTAATTTTGTAATAACTCTAGTAATTAATATTTAATGAATTGAAAGAATTTTTGTCGTTGAGATATGTCTTAACTTAGTGTTAATATTTTCCCACATTGTAATGTCTCTGTGACAATAAAATATCGATAATAAATTATATGATCCTTATATGTTGTTCTTCTGACATTTTTCATAAATTATATATGTCAACTAACAAACTATTGTAATAATCACGTGTAGATAAGCTCAAGAATATTGTTAAATCTAAATAATTTAAAAAATTGATAATTAATTGTCATGTTTTATCAAACATGCTCATTGCATGCGTAATTTAAAATATAATAGACCAGTCGCATTTATCTTTTGTTTTTACACTTCTTTCTCGCATTTTTTAGAATCTTCTTGTCAGATATTGACTAATGACTAAAAATGACTGAGATGACGGATTTTGACACAACGGGTGTCAGAAACGACAGTCTCGCGACGAAGTGAGGCAGAACGGAAGAGAATGCCTGGTGTGTAGTGTATGTACTGTATATAGATGAGGGACGTAAATGTAGGATTTAGATTTTAGAAGAAACGGACGGACAGGCAGTGATTGATGTGCATGCAAAGAACGATGCTGTGTAAACATATTACCGTCCCGACGCTTGACTTTAGCCCCTTTAGCCCTTCACGAAGACGCTTAGCGTCCTTAATGACACTCGGATGAAGCTCATAACTAGAATTATATGGTATATGTATATACATACTGCACTTTATGTACTATACAAAGTAGTCAAACAAACCTACAAATCTCAGCAAAGAATTTGACAAATTATATATCATATGCCCGTGCAGAAATTGCTGCATTTGGCCCTATTTAAAATAGGGCTCTGACGAGGCCCTGGTCGGCAATTGTATTTTCGATAAAAATATTTTAATATTATTGGGTAGTTACTGGGCAATGATTCAGTAGTAATATCTCATTGATAACAATTAACTTGTTGATAATGAAATACCCGTGTAGAAATTTTGAGTTGGCCACCGCGGGGCCCCACGTAGTTTGCCCCCTTATTATGATGGCCCCACGATGGAAAACTATGAAGGACCAACATAGTTTTGACATGCTCGCTTTCAAAGGCCCCATGTAGGCTCCTTACGAAGGACCAATAAAGTGGCCCTCTGTGGGGTCAAGAAGGGCCCCACAGAGTGCTATTTCAATGCGATTTTTGCTTCTACTTTGGCGCTCTAATGGGCACAAATTTCCAAATCTTCCACTTGAAGCGCCAAAGTAGGGGCTTAGCATATTTTTAAAACGAGTCGAAATATGGTGCTACTTTGACGCTCTATACACACAATAAAATTGTTGGGGTTATAAGAGTATTAACCCATTAACGCCGAGAACTGCAGAAAAGTTAGGTAAACTTTGACAAAACAGGAAAGGTAGTAAAAGTCGACTTACATAGTCGAGCCAACATGACTTTATGTTTTCGGGGTTGCTCTACACGATGCGGCCCATATTTTTGTATTCTGACCAATAGGAAATCCAATATGGCGTTGTTTTTGAGCAAAAA
>CAJFCO010018299.1:29087-44240 GCA_904066015.1 Synergus gifuensis
TAAATAATTTAAAATACTATTTAGTCAAAAAAATATATTTTAATTATAAATAATAAATTATTTAATTTAAAATCTTCTAAAGTTTGCACTATACTTGTGTTGTTGTACGCCTGATCTTCAATACATTTTTATCCGTATCCTATCAGGGCCGTACGTTTACCTTACTTACGGTATAATTTAGGCTGCCTTACTTAATAATAAGGGGAGCCTATCCGGGCCGTAAACGGACCTGATCAGGGCCGTTACATAAATTTGACAATCAGGCAGCCTGATCCGGACCTGGTCCGAGCCTTTTTTAAAATAAGGCTAAATAAGGCAATTTCCACACGGGTAACTCATGAAATTCTCTAAATTTGAATCAGTTTCATTTCACTGTTTATCAGTGCAAATCCTTAGTAATTTTATTCAGTTCCTTATTTCTAGCTATTTCAATTAGTGAGTCACCCCATGAGTCAAATCATGGGGTAAATTTGAATAAGCAAATTTGTAAAGTAGGAAAATAATTATAGCGATAAATTAGGTGTTGAGAGTAAAAACGGACTAAAAAAATGATGGCAGCAAAATGGATTAAGAAGACTGGGGGCAAAAATTCTCAGCCCCTCGAATAATACCTATTAAAATATTTACTTTTTCTTAAAATTATTTCTCCCTAATATTTATTTGTAAGGGACTTACGATTCATTTTTTAAATTTAATTGTTAGAGCATAAAATTGAGTTATGAAGTTGGATTTCCAATTAGGTTTCTCCGTGCAATTCTCAGATCGAATATTTATCAGTTTTCCAGTTTCGGGATGACCTACAATGCTACGATATTGGAAACTTTTAAAATTTACTTTTAAATATAGGAAGAGTCGGTTTACTATGAAGAGCTGCTACAGAGAAGGCGTCCCGGCGGTGCGTGACGGCGCCGGCCGTAAACTGTGAACAACCCTATCGTGTATTCTTTCATCTTGGTATAGTTGTTCAAAAAGATGTTCACCCTTTTGTTAGGTGACACCGCCAATGGTATTCGACACTGGCAACGTAGCTTCTTTTGCGTGCAAGACACTCGAAACATAAAAATGGAATTCAAACAGTGACAAAAAGATTTACGACTTTTTAAGTGGAATACTTTTATGCAAATTCAAAGAATCACATCTTTACCCTCAGAAACAATAATTTATTTTCATTTGTATACATTTGCTATTGCCTGCAACACTTCGTTATTGCTTCTAGAGATATTCGGAAAAGAATTGCAAAATTGATAGATTTTGTTAATAAAATTCCTGCTGTGTGTATGTCACGATCCAGCAATTTCTTGAAAACGCGTAGAGATAAATTGATGAAATTTTGCATAGTTATTTCATTATACACCTAGTTGAATTTCTTACAATGGTTTAACAAAATATTTAATTTTACAAGTTTTATGTACTTTTATAATTTTCTTACAATTCATTTTTTCACTATAACTTTTCAAATAATCAAAATTTTGACTTGACCTAAGGAAAATAAATGTTCCTTGCATCGAGACGAATCGATTGGTCTATAATATTATTTAATTTTATTGAAAAATAACAAAGTTATGGTTTTATTTAATTTTAAAAAATTAGTTTTTCAACTATAACTTCTATAATATTCAAAATTCGAAGCTGACGTAACGAAAATAAAGGTTCCTCTTGTCGAGACGAATCGATTGACCTACAAGATTAATGCATTTCATTGAAAAATAAGGATGTTATGGTTAATTGTATTTTAAAAAATTCATTTTTCGACTATAACTTTTCAAATAATCAAAATTTTGACTTGACATACGGAAAATAAATGTTCCTTGCATCGAGACGAATAGATTGGTCTATAAGATTATTTCATTTCATTGAAAAATAACAAAATTATTGATCTATTTAATTTTGAAAAATTTGTTTTTCAACTATAACTTCTCTAATATTCAAAATTCGAAGCTGACGTAAGGAAAAAAAAGGTTCCTTGCGCCGAGACGAATCGATTGACCTATAAGTTTAATGCATTTCATTGAAAAATAAGAAAATTGTGCTTTATTGTAATATTTGAAAATGAATTTTTCGAATATAACTTCTCAAATAATCAAAATTTAATGTTGATGTAAAGAATAATCAATGCTTCCTCTATGAGGAAGCAAATCATATTTGCTTACAGGAAGCAAAGTGCTCATTGAATGAGCACAAAAGTTGATACAACTTCACAGCTAATTTTTTTTTTGCTTTATTAAAACGCCAAAGTCTTAATTTTTTTTGGATAAAATTCTTTGTGAAACAAAGGCCACCCCCGTAGACCCGATTGGGGTGGCTGCCTTCTGCACCCGACGACCCTTGGAGGAGAGTCTGGAAAGTCTCACTTCTGTGTCGTTAAGCATATACTTCGGGCCACCCATGATTCAGTCTTTACATGTGTCCACATATCGTGGCTTGCCACAAAAGTATCTTCCTCAAGTTACAGAATTTCACTTCACGCTCTTTTTCCTTTTGATCTCATATTTCAATCCGATTATATATTTATTTTTCTTTTTGCACGAAAGAAATTCTTGCTCATTAAAATCTATGTTGATGAAAGATCAGGAAACTAAAATTTGATGCAAAATTACTTAGTCCTATCCTATCTTAAAAAAGAGATGTTACCAATATATCGAACACATTGTTGTCGAAAACCTGATTGGTTCCTTTGGAAATTGCGCAAATTTGTGTGAATGTATCGAATTTGAAAACTATCTTCAGACTATTTTCATTGTCAAAACGTTTACACTCGAGTCTCCCAAATTTCAAGAAATTTTTGCCAGAGGTTCTCCCAAATGTCAAGAAATTCTTTATCCTCTATAGTCACATCAATTGCTCATGCGTATTGCGTATAATATAATATTTTTTGACATTTTAAATTGCGCACGAATAGAAACCAATCAGATGCCGAACGCAACGCGTGCGCAGTGGTTACAAGTGGGATTTGAGAAAAACGTACTTGACATTTGAGAGAAACTTGACTTGACATTTGGGAGAACTTGAGATTTGGGAAGTTGATATTTGAGAGACTCGAGTGTACTAATAAAAAGGTTATATAGAGATAGAAAATAATTTAAAGTGATAAAAATAATTTTTTTGATGTGAAAAATAAATGATTAGTGAAGCAAAAAAATATTTCAAAATATATAGTATATACCTAAGGTTAGTGAACATTATTTGAGAAATTATACAGATTTTAAATTAAACAGTAACTTTTTCTGTGTTTTTTTTATATCACTTAGTAATATATTAATATTTAATAATATATTCGTATATTTATTATTTACAGATCAGTTACCATCAGAATTATGAGATTTTATGGGATTATAAAGTAATTTTAAGGGATGAGACTATGTATTTTATGGAATTTTAAGTAATTTAAGAAACTTTTAGGCATTTTACGAAATTTTATTGGATTTTATAAGGTATTTTAAGAGATTTAATGAGATTTCATGGAATCTTGAATAATTTTATGAAATTTAAAAGGGTTTTATGAAATTTATTGAGATTTTAGAAATATTAAGTGATTTCACGGTATTTCGAGGAATTTTATGAAATTTTAAAGGATTTTATAAAATTGCATGAAATTTTAAATAATTTTCAGAGATTGAACGATATTTCATAGGATCTTAAGTTATTAATATCTAATTCTAAGTAATTTTAAACAACTTTAAGATATTTTATGAATTAAGTAAGATATTAAGTAATTTTAAACACATTTAGTTCCAGAAATTTTAAAGGATAAGGTAAGATTATATTGGATTGTCACGAATTTCAAGGAATTTCATAAGATTTAATGAGATTTTAAATAATTTTATTGGATTTGATGATATTTTGGGAGATTTTAAGTACACTCATCTCGTGATCGAGAGCACTCCAATCGAGAGCACTTTTCACGCTTGACTGATTCTACGTCCTCCCCGAGCGTCCCTCGAGAGCCAACACTAAGTGCCGGCGCTCGCGAACACAATGCCGTGGTGACGTCAGAGTGCTCGCTCGAGCTATTTTAATCCCATTCGAACGAAGTCACTCGACCCCCGAACGGTGCTCTCGATCGCGAGTGAGTGTAATTTTAAGCGACTTTAAGATATTTTACGAGATATTAAGTAATTTTAAGGATATTTATTTCCAGAAATTTTAAAGGATTTTTGTGAGATTATATTGGGTTTCAAGAATTTTAAAGAATTTAAGGAAATTCCATGGAATTTTGAATATTGTTAAGAGATATAATAAGACTTAATGGAATTTTGAGTAATTTTAAGAAATATCAATAGATTTTGCGAAATTTAAAGGATTTTCATAAGATTTCATGGGATTTTAAGTAGTTTTTTTGAGTTATAATGATAGGTTGTGGAATTTTAAGGAATTTTATTGAACAAGGAATATCAAAGATTTTATGGAATTTTGACTTCCATGGACATTTATTTTTATAAATTTTAAAGGATTTGGTAAAATTATGATGGACTTTCAAGAATTTTAAAGAATTAAACGAAATTCCGTGGAATTTGGAGTATTTTTAAGAGATATAATGAGACTTTATGGAATTTTGAGTAATTTTAAGAAATATTAATTTATTTTGCGAAATTTAAAGAAATTTCATAATATTTCAAGGGATTTTAAGTAGTTTTTTGAATTATAACGATAGGTTGTGGAATTTTAAGGAATTTTATGGAAAAACAAGGAATATCAAAGATATTATGGGATTTCGACATTTATGGACATTTATTTCCAGAAATTTTAAAGAATTTGTTGAAATTATATTAGATTTTCAGGAATTTCAAGGAATTTCATAAGATTTCATGGGATTTTAAGTAATTTTATGGGATTTGATGATATTTTGGGAGTTTCTATGTAATTTTAAGCAACTTTAAGATATTTTACGAGATATTAAGTAATTTTAAGGACATTTTTTATATTTCCAGAAATTTTAAAGGATTTGGTGTTATTATATTGGATTTTCAAGAATTTCAATGAATTTAACTAAATTCCATGTTATTTTGAGTAATTTTAAGAAATATAAAATGATTTTGCGAAACTTCAAGGGATTTCATAAGATTCCATGGGATTTTAAGAATTTTTAAGTGTTATAACGATAGGTTGTGGAATTTTAATGAATTTTATGGAACAACAGGGAATATAAAAGATTTTATGGGATTTTGACTTTCATGGACATTTATTTCCATAAATTTTAAAGGATTTGAAGAAATTATATTGGACTTTCAATAATTTTAAAGAATGTAACGAAATTACGTGGAATTTTGAGTAATTTAAAGAAATATTAATTGATTTTGCGAAATTTAAAGGAATTTCATAAGATTCCATGGAATTTTAAGTATTTTTAAGTGTTATAACGATAGGTTGTAGAATTTTAATGAATTTTATGGAACAACAGGGAATATCAAAGATTTTATGGGATTTTGACTTTCATGGACATTTATTTACATAAATTTTAAAGGATTTGGTGAAATTATATTGGACTTTCAAGAATTTTAATGAATTTAACGAAATTCCGTGGAATTTTGAGTAATTTTAAGAAATATTAATTTATTTTGCGAAATTTAAAGGAATTTCATAAGATTTCATGGGATTTTAAGTAGTTTTTTTAGTTATAACGATAGGTTGTGGAATTTTAAGGAATTTTATGGAACAACAAAGAATATCAAAGATTTTATGGGATTTTGACTTTCATGGACATTTATTTTAATAAATTTTAAAGGACTTGGTGAAATTATATTGTACTTTCAAGAATTTTAAAGGATTTAACGAAATTCCATGGAATTTTGAGTAATTTTAAGAAATATTAATTTATTTTGCGAAATTTAAAGAAATTTCATAAGATATTATGGGATTTTAAGTAGTTTTTTTAGTTATAACGATAGGTTGTGGAATTTTAATGAATTTTATGGAACAACAAGGAATATCAAAGATTTTATGGGATTTTGACATTTATGGACATTTATTTCCAGAAATTTTAAATGATTTGGTGAGATTATATTGGATTTTCAGGAATTTCAAGGGATTTCATAAGATTTCATGGGACTTTAAGTAATTTTATGGGCTTTGATGATATTTCGGGAGCTTCTGAGTAATTTAAGCTACTTCAAGATATTTAATGATATATTAAGTAATTTTAAGCACATTTATTTCCATAAATTTTAAAGGATTTGGTGAGATTATATTGAATTTTCAAGAATTTTAAAGAATTTAATGAAATTCTATGGAATTTTGAGTATTTTTAAGAGGTATAATGAGACTTCATGGGATTTTGAGTAATTTTAAGTAATTTTATGAAATATGGAATATCAAAGAATATCAAGTGATTTTATGACATTGAAAGGAATTTCACCATATTTTTAAGGATGTAAAGGGCATTTTAAGATATTGTATGGGATTTTAAGTAATTTTAAAGACTTTTAAGGTATTCAAGGTATTTTACGGAATTTCATGGAATTTTAAATACTTGTAAGATATTTAGCGGGATATTAACTTATTTTGAGGACTTTACAGATATTTTTCGAGGTTTAATTGGATTGTCAGGAATTTTAAGAGATATTTCATGACAGTTCATGGGATTTTAAATGATTTTAAGGGATTTTACGATATTTTATATTTGAGTAATTTTAAGAACTGTTAAGGAATTCAAGGGATTTTAAGAAATTTCAGTGGATTTTCACGAATTTTTATTTAGAGATTTAATCAGATTTCACGAGACTTTGAGTAGTTTTAAGAAATATCAAGTAAATTTACGAAATTTAAAGGAATTTCACCAAATTTTGAAGGATAATAAATTCATTTTAAGGAATTTTATGAAACTTATGGAGATTCCTGAAATTAGATAAAGAATTACAAGATGTTATATTTCAAGAATTAAAACTTCTCAATTATTTTTTCTATTAGCAAAAGGTGTGCGAAAATGAGAAATTAATCGCGCGCAGAGAGCGCGCGGATCATAATTGCTAGTTACTATATAATAATTGTACATATCTATATTTTTTTATATTTTTACCATCCATAATGTTAATCTTACATTTGTTTTTTTTAAATAAGAAAAACAAGAGAGAAACAGCAAAAGTTATATAAACGTATGAATTATTTCGCAGACGTGTAAACATCCTTAAGATCTTCCATACATCTGCTTTGTATATCATCAGATTCTTTGTCAAATGTTCAATCGATTGTTTATCGCTAGAGAAATCGTGCACTACATTGAACGTTTAATACCTCTGCATAAAATGTTAGTGAGGTGAAGACACCTCGAATCTAAAGGTGTCAGCATCATTTGTAAATCAAAGCTCTCGTAGCTGGCTTTAGGTACACATAATCCAACACGTAATCATGCTCGAAAACGCTTTGTACGTCATACACAGGTAATTTAGATGTCATCGACTCCAGAACGTAGATGTAGATTCAGCAAAATGAGGCGCAAACTCTGCTATTTTGTCGATGCCTGCCATTCTCACTTGAATGAAAACGCAATGATAATACTAATAAAACCTTGAATCAAATCAGTATAAACATCGTAAAACCACAAATAAACAAAAACTAGCTGTGAAGTTGTATCACCTTTTGTGCTCATTCAATGAGCACTTTGCTTCCTGTAAGGAAATATGATTTGCTTCCTCATAGAGGAAGCATTAATTATTCTTTACATCAACATTAAATTTTGATTATTTGAGAAGTTATATTCGAAAAATTCATTTTCAAAAATTACAATAAAGCACAATTTTCTTATTTTTCAATGAAATGCGTTAATCTTATAGGTCAATCGATTCGTCTCGACGCCAGGAACCTATATTTTCCTTACGTCAGCTTCGAATTTTGAATATTTGAGAAGTTATAGTTGAAAAACTAATTTTTTAAAATTAAATAAAACCATAACTTTGTTATTTTTCAATAAAATTAAATAATATTATAGACCAATCGATTCGTCTCGATACAAGGAATATTTATTTTCGTTACGTCAAGTCAAAATTTTGATTATTTGAAAAGTTATAGTCGAAAAATTTATTTTTGAAAATACAATTAACCATATAACTTTGTTATTTTTTCATGAAATGCATTAATAATATAGGTCAATCGATTCGTTTCGACACAAGGAATCTACGTTTCCTTACATCATCTTTGAATTTTGATTATTTGAGAAGTTATAGTGAAAAAATGAATTTTAAGAAAATTATAAAAGTACATAAAACTTGTAAAATTAAATATTTTGTTAAACCATTGTAAGAAATTCAACTAGGTTTATAATGAAATAACTATGCAAAATTTCATCAATTTATCTCTACGCGTTTTCAAGAAATTGCTGGATCGTGACACACACACACACACACACACACACACACACACACATCCGGACAATTTTTCAGGACATCATGTTAGATATATTGACATTAAAATATGTTGAAAAAAACCTTTTTTAGGAAACTGGATTTTGTCACCACCACAAAGCTTCCTCTATGAGGAAGCAACAATACAATACATTTATGAAAAAGCTAGGATATGATAAAAAGTGAAAATTTTCAGCCAACTTGGTAAATGAATTCAAGTCCCTATATATAGGGACTGAGGAAATTTTGATGGGGTACTGACAAGGTCATGGTCAGTTTTCCACTTTTCTTTCCCTACCTCTGAAGTGGCCCTAACTATGTTAACTGGCAAGGCCCATACAAGACTTGTAACGCTTTGGCAGAATATTACTTTACTTAAGGAAAACTAACCAGGGCCATGTCAGGTTACCTAAAAAATGCCATAGTTACCCCACCTAGGAAAAGCTGGTCAATAACCCATTAAGTATTCAATTTTCTGAAAACAAAAGTCCTATTATAAAAAGAAAGTATTAATTTTATAAAATTCTAGGGAATTTAAAAGGATTTTACGATATTTTCCAAGATATTTCAAAGATATTAAGATTTCCTAAATAATTGTAGAAAAATTTAAAGCGATATAAATTATAGATTTCAAGTTATTTTAAAGAATGCTTAAAGAAGAAGAATTTAATGATATTAAAGAATTTTAAAGGATTTTTAAAAGATTTCAAGTGATTTTAAGGAATTTAAGGAGATTTCAAGAAATTTTAAGTGATTCTAGCGAATTTAAAAGAATTTCAAAAAAACGTATGGTAAGGATTTTCTAAAGCTTTTACAAGATCTAAAAAATTATAAAATATCGTAAAGGATTTTAGGAGATTTTAGTGATAGTGAATTTTAAGAAATTTCAAGTGATTTTAAGGAATTTAAGAGGGTTTCAAGAAATTTCAAGTGATTCTAGGGAATTTAAAAGCACTTTAAGATATTTTCCAAGATTTCAAAGATATCAAGATTTCCTAAAAGATTTCAGGAGAATTTAAAGCGAAGTAAATGGATTTCAAGTTATTTTAAAGAATGTTTAATGAAATCAGGGGAATTCCAGGATTTTAATTTAATTTACACATTTTTTTAATTTTTGCAAAGAATTTTAAATAATATTGAAAATTTTGAAAGGATTGAAAAAGAACTTCCAAGAATGTAAGAATTTTCAAGAGTTTTGATAAGATTTTAAATGATTTTAAGGAATTAAAGAGATTTTAAGAGATTTTACGTGGTTTTAAAGGAAGTTTAAAGCGATTTCAAGAAATTTCAAGATTTTAGAGTATTAAACATTTCTTAAAAGTATTTGAAGGGATTTTTAATGATTTTTAAGAATTTGAAAGGATTTTTAAAGGATTTCAAGTGATTTTAAGGAATTTAAGGAGATTTAAAGAAATTTTAAATGATTTTAAGGACTTTAAAAGGATTTCCAAAGAATGTAAGGATTTTTTAGAGCTTTCACAAGATTTCAGAAATTATAAAATATCGTAAAAGACTTTAAGAAATATTAGTGAATTTTAAGAAATTTCAAATGATTTTAAGGAATTTAAGAGGGTTTCAAGAAATTTTAAGTGATTCTAGGGAATTTAAAAGGATTTTAAGATATTTTCCAAGATTTCAAAGATATCAAGATTTCCTAAAGGATTTTAGGAGAATTTAAAATGGATTTCAAGTTATTTTAAAGAATGTTTAAAGAAGTCAGGGGAATTCCAAGATTTTGAATTAATTTACCCATTTTGTTAATTAATTCAAAGGATTTGAAATGATATTGACAATTTTTAAAAAATTGTAAAAGAACGTTTTAGAATTTAAAGATTTTCAAGAATTTTCACAAGATTTTAAATGATTTTAGTAAATTTAAAGCGATTTCGAGAAATTTCAAGATTTTAGAGTACGTATTCAAATATTTTAAGAGAGATTTCAAGTATTTTAGAGTAATTTAGAGTAACATTTTTTAAAAGTATTTGAAGGGATTTTTAATGATGTTACAAAATTTAAAAAGATTTTTAAAAGATTTCAAGTCATTTTAAAGAATTTAAGCTAAGAAATTTTAAGCAATTTTAAGTGATTCTAGGGAATTAAAAAAAATTTCTGAAGAATGTAAGGATTTTCCAGAGCTTTCACAATGATTTTAAAAGAATATGAAAAAATTGACGAATTTTTAAGAAATTTCAGTTATTAAAACATGACAAAGGATTTCTAAAAATTTCAAGTGATTTTAAGGAATTTAAGGAGATTTCAAAAAATTTTAAGAAGGAATTTAAAAGGATTTTCAAAGAATGTAAAGATTTTCCTGAGCTTTCACAAGATTTAAAAAATTATAAGATATCAGAAAGAACTTTAAGAGATTTTATTGAATGTTAAGAGATTTCAAGTAATTTTAAGGAATTTACGAGGGTTTCAAGAAATTTCAAGTGATTCTAGGGAATTTAAATGGATTTTAAGATATTTTCCAAGATTTCAAAGATATCAAGATTTCCTAAAGGATTTCAAGAGAATTTAAAGCGATGTATATATATTTCCATTTATTTTAAAGAATGTTTAATGAAGTCAGGGGAATTCCAGGATTTTAATTTAATTTACACATTTTGTTAATTTTTGTAAAGGATTTTAAATGATATTGAAAGTTTTTAAATTGTAAAAGAACGTCAAAGAATTTAAGGATTTTGAAGAATTTTCACAAAATTTGAAATGATTTTAAGAAATTATAAGATATTTCAAGATATTTTAAGAGACTTTAAGTGATTTTATAATAGGAAGTTTAAAGCGATTTCGAGAGATTTCAATTGATTTAACAATTTTTAAAGGAATTCCGGAAAAAAATCATAATACTTTCAGGACATTCAATTATTTAAAAATATTTGTAAATATTGTAAGGGATTTTTAATAAAGTTAAAAAATTCCAAAAGGTTTTAAAAGAACATGGAAAAATTCTAGAATTTTCAAGAAATTTCATATGCCAAGATTTAATTTTTTAATTTAATTTAATTTAATTTAATCTAATTTTTTTAATTAGATTTCTAACGATTTCAAGTGATTTTACGGAATTTAAAAGGGTTTCAAGAAATTTCAAGTGATTCTAGGGAATTTAAAAGGATTTTAAGATATTTTCCAAGATTTCAAAGATATCAAGATTTCCTAAAGGATTTCAGGAAAATTTAAAGCGATGTAAATAGATTTCAAGTTATTTTAAAGAATGTTTAAAGAAGTCAGGGGAATTCCAAGATTTTAAATTAATTTACACATTTTGTTAATTTTTTCAAAGTATTGTAAAAGAACTTCTAAGAATTTATAGATTTTCAAGAATTTTCACAAGATTTTAAATGATTTTAATTTTGAAGATATTTCATTCAAGAGATTTAAAGAAATTTTAAGTGGTTTTATATGAAGTTTAAAGCGATTTCGAGAGATTATTTAAAAATATTTGTAAATATTGTAAAGGATTTTTAATAAAGTTAAAAAATGTCAAAATATTTTAAAAGAACATGAAAAAATTAAAGAATTTTCAAGAATCTTGATGTAATTTGTCAATAAAAAATGTTTTAGTGTACTTTAAACTTTATTAAACCTCTTGAAATTTACTGAAATTACTAAAAACTCTTGTATTTTTTTTTAAATCGCTTTAAATCTCTAGTTAATAATATTATTATAATATTATCATAAAATGTAGTTTAATAATAATATTTTTCATGAAAACCTGTTTAAAGTTCCTAGAAATATATTTTTCCATGTTTGTCAACAATATACAAATTATTAAATTTTCCAATATATAAATATAACCATCTTTTATATAGTTTATAGTTTCATAAATAATCAAGTATTTTTATCCAAAATAGAAATGCCGACCAGGACCTCGTCAGAACCCCATTTTAAATAGGGCTAATTGCTGCAATTTTTTCACACGGCATGGTGTATCTGTATACGTTTTCTTTTCATCAAAATTGCAATATATTCAATGAATTGTAGAATTCAATAAATTATATACATTATAACATATAATCCATTCTGCGTGTAGTTTAGTAATTTAGTTGGAGTCGGTTTACTCGACTTGCTGGGAAAACTATAAAAGCCACAGAGACAGTTTGCCACCGCCGCCGTATATCCCATCCTAGCTGGCGATGACGGATTCATAGCCCTGGGAGCTCATGATCACGACCTCGCCGAGACGCCATCACCAGGGCGAGGATGCATTTTTATTCGAGCGATTCATTTGTCGGCCTTTGATCCGCAACCAACGAGTTACCACCGGAAAATTAGAGAGATTTATTTAACTCATTCGTACACCTCCACCCGGCGCCACACCGTCATCTTCTTTGCATTTTGCTGTCGCACATTTTATCCTGTGGGCTTAACCACTCGTGAAATCTGCATGGTCTTATATATTTTCAAATCTTCTTCAATTATCCCTAATTAATCGAATTTCTATTATACTTCAGGACGTAATAACAGCATTTTTTCTTTATAAAAATGTGACATATGAAAAATTTGCTTCTTTGTAGATATATAATTAACAGCAGAATGAGATACATTCGGCTTCTAGAAAATAATATATATATATATATATATATATATATATATATATATATATATAATTATATATATTTATGTATCATTACCGGTTCGCAGGTATTTAAAGAACAATTGTGGGTCATTATTTCCGGGTATATGAACGCAATGAAATTTGAAATAGCACAAGCATATTTCTGGCAGATGTAAGCGCACAGAAACCGAATTCATATCCTGCAATCCGTAAAGCGTAAACGCAGTGACGAGCTTGCGGAGGAGTACTCGCGGTCGACGCCGCACGATTATAGTCGCAATGACAGATTTACAGATTCCAGCCACCGCTTCTTATTCATAAGATTCTTAAAGCATGTACGATATACTTCTTGCAAGATGCGGTTCGAACGTAGAGGCAACGGTTCGAATGGCCCGAGTGCACGTCAAATCGCACCTCGCTTGTTTATACGCTTTGCGCCTGAAGACTCCACGTCTTCCTCTGTATATCCTCTAAACTTTCCTCCCTCAACCCTTTTGGGCGCATGTCGCATGAGTTTTGCTTTGGTTAGACTTTATAGAGCTTTATTTAAACTATAGGCCAGAAATGACGCAGTTCATCGTTTTCGGGAATTCCCAGTTTAGATGAAACATTGTTTTTGGCGAAAAAAAGGATTGGGTGTAGTTCTGAATAGTGGTTACCTCAGATTCATTTTACACTACGTATACTTATGTATTTTAATGGGCTGTGATTATTATGAATATCATAGTGAAAATTGGCGAAAACTTGGATTTAATGACGAAAAGTATGAAAAACCTATAAAATAATGGTTTTTTCAATTTATTTTCGTAAATGAAGGGAATTTTGAAAAATATTTCAAACAAAAGTTGTAGAACTCATCGAAATAAATATTTTTTGAACTAAACATTTTTTTCTGTGAATGATAGTTTCCGAGTTAATCAATGATACGAAGATTACAATCGTATCTCCATTGGTTTCGGTTTGGTATCTATATTATGTTTTTCACCCTTTATCATTCACTTTGTCATTTCACTTTACCATTCCCTTTGCCATTTCCTTTGCCATTCTCTTTACCATTCCCTTTGCCATTTCCCTTTGTCATTTCTCTTTCCCATTCCCTTTACAATTCCTTTTGCCATTTCCCTTTACCATTTCCCTTTGCCATTTCCTTTGCCATTCCCTTTACCATTCCCTTTGTCATTCCCTTTGCCATTTCCCTTTGTCATTTCTCTTTCCCATTCCCTTTACAATTCCTCTTGCCATTTCCCTTTACCATTTCCCTTTGCCATTCCCTTTGCCATTCCCTTTGCCATTCACTTTGGCATTCCCTTTGCCATTCCCTTTACCATTCCTGTTGCCATTTCCTATTACCATTTTTCTTTACCATTCCCTTTGCCATTTCCCTTCAACATTCCCTTTGCCATTTTCCTTTGTCATTTCTCTTTCCTATTCTCTTTACAATCCTTTTGCAATTCCCCTTTATCACTTCCCTTTAACATTCCCTTTGCCATTCCCTTTACCATTCCTTTTGCCATTCCCATTGCCATTTCACTTTACCATTCCCTTTCCTACTTCCCTTGGCCATTTCCCTTTGGAATTTTCCTTTACCACTTTCTTCGCCATTCCCTTTACCATCTCTTTTGCCATTTCCCTTTGCCATTCCCCTGCCATTCCCTTTACCATTTCCCTTTGTCATTTTCCTTTGCCATTCTCTTTACCAATCCCTTTACCATTCCCTTTGTCATACTCTTTGCCATTCCTATTCCTTTTGCCATTCCCTTTGTCATTTCCCTTTGTCATTCCCTTTGCAATTTCCCTCTACCATTCCCTTTACCATTCCTTTTACCAGTTCCCTTTACCATTCTCTTTACCATTTCCTTTACCATTCCCTTTGCCATTCCCTTTGCCATTCCCTTTTGCTATTTCCTTTGCTATTTCCCTTTGCCATTTCTCTTTTCCATTCCCTTTGCTATTTCCCTTTGCCATTCTCTTTACCATTCCCTTTACCATTCCCTTTGTCATACTCTTTGCCATTCCCATTCCCTTTGTCATTTCCCTTTGCAATTTCCCTCTACCATTCCCTTTACCATTCCTTTTACCATTTCCCTTTACCATTCTCTTTACCATTTCCTTTACCATTCCCTTTTCCATTCCCTTTGGCATTTCCTTTTGTCATTTCTCTTTCTCATTCCTGTTACCATTTCCCATTACCATTTTTCTTTACCATTCCCTTTTCCATTCTATTTGCCATTTCCTTTTACCATTCCATTTACCATTCCCTTT
>CAJFCO010018299.1:44340-62964 GCA_904066015.1 Synergus gifuensis
TTGTCATTTCCCTTTGCAATTTCCCTCTACCATTCCCTTTACCATTCCTTTTACCATTTCCCTTTACCATTCTCTTTACCATTTCCTTTACCATTCCCTTTTCCATTCCCTTTGGCATTTCCTTTTGTCATTTCTCTTTCTCATTCCTGTTACCATTTCCCATTACCATTTTTCTTTACCATTCCCTTTTCCATTCTATTTGCCATTTCCTTTTACCATTCCATTTACCATTCCTGTTGCCATTTCCTATTACCATTTTTCTTTACCATTCCCTTTGCCATTTCCCTTTGTCATTTCTCTTTCCTATTCCCTTTACAATTCCTTTTGCCATTCCCCTTTACCACTTCCCTTTAACATTCCCTTTGCCTTTCTCTTTGTCATTTCCCTTTGCCATTTCCCTTTACCGTTTCCTTTACCATTTCCCTTTCCCATTCCCTTTGCCATTCCCTTTGCTATTTTCTTTTCTATTTCCCTTTGCCATTCCCTTTTCCATTTCCTTTGCTATTTCTCTTTACCATTCCCTTTGCCATTCCCTTTGTCATCTTCCTTTACCAATTTCTTTATGATAATTTTCTGTTAAAATGATTTCCATTTAGAATGTGAAGAGCCATGGTATATATGGGTTTTTTATAAATTAAAATCGATATATTTGATTTTCTCGAAAACTATCACTCGCAGAAAAAAATATTTAAAACAAAAAATTTGTATTTCGATGAGGTCTACAACTTCTGTTTGAGAAATTTTCTCTAATGTTACATATTAGCTGAGATAAACGCAAAAAACAATGATTTTTATGGTTTTTTCATGGTTTCACCATGAAAAGCAACTAGTTGCCAATTTTCACTGTTATTTTCTTAATCAGCGCATCATAATACGTAAGTATACGTAGTGCCAAATGAATCGGATGTAACCACTATTCGGAACTTTATCCGAAATATTTTTGACCTTTGATTGCTAGATCATAAAAATGACATATAGTTATTAAATTATATTATTGTTATATATTAGTATATATTATATATTATATATTATATATTATATATTATATATTATATTATTATTAAAAAATTACATGATGTGAATTACATATAGTCTAAAATGATTACATAATCTTACATTATCATAAGACTGTGTTACTTTTTGAAACAAGTACAGTTCATCACTGGTCTAATTATTTTTCTTTTTAATTTCCGGTTCCAAGAGAAGAAGTGTGGCAAAGAGTTGAAGAAATTTTTAGAGAAAAAAGGAAAGCGGAAGGAAGATATCTGTCGACACGAAAAAGCGTCCAAGCAAGCTCTGTGGCCTCTGTGATGACAGACACTGACCGGGAACGTTGAGTCTCGGAAGAAGTTTACCTTAAGAACGAATAAATATAAGGGGAATGATCTCAATAATTTACCTTTACTGGTGGTTGACAGTAGAGCCACGTGCTCAACTACTCATTCGTTTTGCTGAATCAGTGAAAGTACGTCGACTCAAGTCCCTATAGAATCAAAGAGAAATATTTAGATTAGACTTGTATGAATTCATGAAGAGTTCAAGAGTACTTTGAACCTTTGAATCATATGCACATTACTGGAATTACTAAAAAAATTTAAAAATAAAAAAAATCGAAAACATTATAACTAAAAAATGAAAAATAAGAATTAATTATTAATTATATTTTATAATGATATAATAATTATTATTTATTATTGTATAAATAATAATTAATACTTATACATTAATAAATAATTATAAAATTAATACTTATTTAATTAACTAATTAATAATATTTAATAATAATACTTTATTATATTATTTTATTTTTATTTTTTATTTTTTTATTTATATTTTATTTATATTTTAATAATAATATTTAATAATAATTAATTAATACGTAATTAATACTTAATTAATTATTAATACTTATAATAATTAATAATTAAATAATACTTATACATTAATTAAATTCCTTTCTTTACTTCCCTTTACAATAATTTGAAATATTTAAATATTAAAAAAAAAATAAAAATAAAAAAATGAAAATATATATATGAAATATTTATTTATTCGAATTAATAAAATTGTTTTATTTTATTAATTTTATTTTATTAAATTAATGTTTTGTTTTATAAATCGTATCATTTAATAATTAGTTATCATTAATATCATTTAATAATAATTAATTAATTTAATTTCCTTTTCTTTTTCCCTTTTCTCTTTTCCGTCCAATTTTCTCTTCCTTCCTGTTTATTTCTTTCTCTTCTCTTTTTATTTTTCCTTTCTCTTTGTTTTTCCTTTTCAGAAAATTGTAAATTTTTAATTGAAATATAAAATGTTATTCGATTATATTTTCATTTAATTGATTGTATTTCATTTTAAAAAATACATTAAATTAAAAAAACTTACAAACATATAAGTCTCTTTTTACAAATATAATATTACATTATTACATGCATTTAAGAAAAAAAGAGATACGTTAATCCTGTCAAAAGTTATGATGAATGAAAAAAAAACTTTAATGGTTTTTATGATTTTCATGGATAATATAATTATATTTATATAAGATATTTATATAATATATTTATATAAGAATTTAATATATAGAAATTCTATATTTAATTCTATATTTCGGTCCATTTTAATATATATAATTTATAATTTTATATAAAATAAATATATTTTTTATTTTTCTATCATTATTATATTATATTATATTATATATTTTTTTTTTATTTTTATATTTTTTTATTTTATATATATAAGGTTACTTCGCACCAGGAGTTCGACAGGAAAGGAAGGAAATTTAGTCATTTTTCATTAAATGGGTCTGGGATGCAACTGCTTTTCTATTTTGCATAAATTAGTAAAAGTCAAAAAGTTTAGCCGTTGTGTAGTCGGCACGCATATCCTATCTCACGGCTGGAATCCTCATATGTCTGTCAGCATACTGCCCCTACACTTTTAAAAATTCAGATCACTTTCAATTTGAAACTCACACTTTTACACACATATACTGCTGCAATTTAATATACTATGTTACTTGCTGATACAGAAATACACAGACCTCTATAAAAAAATCGCGATGTTAATGACCCCGCATGAATTTATTTTTTCATATAATTTGTAGGGCCCAAAAGATAGTTAATCCACCCCTGAAGTAAAAAAAATTGTTTTATCTCATATGATACACGAAATTTATAATTTTTTTTTTTTTAAATCATAAAGTGGCATTCAAAAATAAATTTTCCTACTCTTTATAGTTTTCAATTCAGATATTAAATACATTTGAAATAAATCATTCACAAAGTTTTTTTTTTATATAAAGCACCCTTAAGGCCATGTAAGACTTACCCGATCCCTACCTTACCGACATTTTTTTCTTTGCAACGCTACGTCTACATTTATTGATATATCAAATTGAAAATTTCTAAAATTAAAGAAACGATGGTAAGGTATGTTTATCTGGTCTTAAATTTTTGTAAAAATAAAAAAAAATTTTTTGAATAAATTTTTTTTATAAATGTCCATATTTAGGACCAGATAAACGTACCTTAATGCTTTAGCTTCAATTTTTAAAATTTTCAATTTAATATTTCAATAAATATAGACGTAACGTTGCAGAGAAAAAAATGTCGGTAAGGTAGGGATCGGGTAAGTCTTACATGGCCTTAAAAGGAAAAAAATTCCAAACCCCGGTTTTTTTGCTGTTTCTCTATATCTGCATTATAAGCATTGTAAGTTTCCAGGGCCGTGTGCAATGGGGGGTTTGGGGGTTCACCCCCCCCCCATAGACAAATTAAAACTAAAAATAAGATTTTATTTTACTTCAAAGACAATCGTTTGAAGGAAATTTTTTTATTGCAACATATGAATTAATCATAAAAATATTTCGATCTTTGTCTTATCGAAAGTGTTCTGAATATGTTAAACGACAAGCAAATCGATAATATATAATTTATTGGAAAAAAGTTCCACCCCCCTCCCCTTCAACATGAATTCCTGCTTACGGCCCTGAAGTTTCATTTAAAGTTTCTTCTCAAATTGTGTTGGTATAGATTATATTATTATTATTATTATAGATTATTAAAGTAATTGAGATTTAATAATAAATTCAAAATAAGGAATTATTTTTGTTTATTTATGACTCATTACTAAACTTGGAATTCCCAAATTCATAAGAAACACTTTTCTTGGAGTTTTAAATATTCAAATAAATCATGCGTTGAAAATAGTGTCAACAAAGCTCACGTGGTGGCGCCACCATCCAGTGAGTTTTTTCCAGCAGTTTCTATCCTTTCTATGTATTTAGAGTATTACGAGTATTACGACATTGTTTCGTATTTGATAGAGCATGAAAATATACAAACAAATAGCGTTTTGTTTCATTAGCAGTGTTTCTTTAAACTTTAAAATTGACTAGTGTGTGTTATAAAATAAATCTAAATAACCTGTCTGAAAAAATAAACGTGAAGTTTATTAGAAAGGACATAATTTGTATAATGTGATACAAAGATAACCTTAAAATTTAATTTCTGCTTGTATAGTGTTATTGTTTATTGTATAAACAAAAATTTTAATTTCGTTTAATAACCATGTTTTCGCCGATGGATTCTCCAGGAAATCGTGCTCTCGAAGCTGCCAGGAATATCAAGGATTTGGCAATCTTCAAAAAACCGATTGGAGTTGCCAAGAAGAGCAGCTGTTATCGGGTCAAAATTTTGGATGAAGACACTTACATAGCCAAAATGGGTAAGAATAAATCCTCTCTAAAAAAGTAGAATAACGAAAAGTCTCAAAAATCCGTAGATATTTTTCTGGCAAACTTGATTGATTTTTGAATGACTCGAAGTTCTAAGATTCTAAGAAGGAAAACAAAATAATTGCACGCAAATCATTTAAAAGTTTCTTTTAACTAGCAATTATGATCTCCGTGCGATTAATTTCTCGTTTTTGCTCACCTTTTGCTAGTAGAAAAAATAATTTAGAATTTTTAATTCTTAAAATATCAAAATTTTGTAATTCTTTATCTAATTTCAAGAATCTCCGTAAGTCTCATAAAATCCCTTAAAAGGCCTTTATTGTCCTTCAAAATTTTGTGAAATTCCTTTAATTTTCGTAAATTCACTTGATATATTCCTTAAAATTATACTCAGACCCGTGAAATATGATTAAATCTCTTTAAATTTCTGAAAATCCAGTGAAATTTCGTAAAATCTCTTGAATTACTTAAAAGTCCTTAAAATTACTAAATATTACATAAAATATCTTACAAGTATTTAAAATTCCATGAAATCCTGTAAAATCCTCTGAATCCCTTAAAAGTCTTTAAAATTACTTAATACTCCATGCAAAATCTTAAAATGCCTTTAACATATTTCAAAAATCTAGTGAAATTCCTTTAAATTTCGTAAAAATCGCTTGATATTACTTGTTGTTACATAAAAGTCATTAAAATTCCACAACCTATCATTATAACCGTTAAAATTACTAAAAATTCTTTGAAATCTTATGAAATTCCTTTAAAGTTTGCAAAATCAATTGATATTCCTTAAAATTACGCAAAGTCCCAGGAAATCTGATTAAATCTCTTAAAATTTCTGAAAATCCACTGAATTTTCGTAAAATCGCTTGATTCCTTAAAAGTTCTTAAAATTACTAAATATCCCTAAAATATCTTAAAATGCCTTAAACATCCTTCAAAATCTGGTGAAATTCCTTTAAATTTCGTAAAAATCACTTGATATTCCATAAAATTCTTTAAAATTCAACAACCTATCGTTATAACCCTTAAAATAACTAAAAATTCTATGAAATTCCTTTAAATTTTGCAAAATGAATTGATATTTCTTAAAATTACTCAAAATCCCATGAAGTTTTATTATATCTTTTAAAATTACTCGAAATTCCATGAAATTTCGTTAAATTCTTTAAAATTCTTGAAATTTCAATATAATTCCACAAAATCCTTAAAACTTTCTGAAAATAAATGTCCTTAAAATGACTTAATATCTCATAAAATATCTTAAAGTCGCTTAAAAGTACTAAGATTCTCCCAAAATACCATTAAATCCCATAAAATTACTTACAATCACATGAATAAATCTTATGAAATCCCTTGAAATTCCTGAAAATCCAATGAAATCTCGTAAATCCGTTGAAATCCCTTAAGTCGTTAAAATAACTTAATATCCTATGAAACATTGTAAAATCTCTGAAAATTACTTAAAATTCCATTCAATTTCGTAAAATCCTTTATAATTTCATAAAATTTCCCGAAATACCGTGCAATCAATTAATATTTCTAAAATCTCAATAAATTTCGTAAAGCCCTTTTAAATTCCTTAAAATTTTTCAAGATTCTGTGAAATCTCCTTAAATCTCTTGAAATACCTTAAAATTCAACGAAATTTCGTAAAATGTCTAAAAGTTTCTCAAATTACTTAAAATTCTGAAAATTACTTAAAATTTCATGCAATTTCGTAAAATCCTTTAAATTTCATAAAATTCCTCGAAATATCGTGAAATCACTTACTATTTCTAAAATCTCAATAAATTTCGTAAAGCCCTTTTAAATTCCTTAACATTTTTCAAGATTCCATGAAATTTCATTAAATCTCTTAAAATATCTTAAAATTCAATGAAATTTCGTAAAATATCTAAAAGTTTCTCAAATTACTTAAAATTCCACAAAATATATAGTCAAATTCCTTAAATTGCTTTTATTATCCTTCAAAATTTGATGAAACTCCTTTAAATTTCGTAAATTCACGTGATATTTTTTGTTAAAATTACTTAAAATTACTTAGTCTCATAAAATATCATTAAATCTTTTAAAATATCTGAGAATCCACTGAAATTTTGTAAAATCTACTGGATCCATTCAAAGTCTTTTAAATTACTTAATATCCCATAAAACATCGTAAAATCCCTTAGAATTAATTCCTATGAAATCATGAAATCCTTTCAAATTCTTCACAATCCCATGAAATCTCTTAAAATTCTCATACAATACCTTAAAATTCCTTTAACATCCTTCAAAATCTAGTGAAACTCCTTAAAATTCCTTAAAATTACTCAAAATCTCATAAAGTCTCATTATATCTTAAAATTACTCATTATTCCATGAAATTTCGTTAAATTTTTTTATATTCTTGAAAATTCAATATAATCTCACCCAATACTTAGAAGAATAATTAGAATACTTAGAATCACCAAATACTTAGAATCACGAAATGCTTAAAACTACTCAGAAGCTCCCAAAATATCATCAAATCCCATAAAATTACTTAAAATCCCATGAAATTCCTGAAAATCAAATGAAATCTCGTAAATCCCTTGAAATTCCTTAAGTCGTTAAAATAACTTAATATCCTATGAAACATTGTAAAATCTTTGAAAAGTACTTAAAATTCCATGCAATTTCGTAAAATCCTTTAAAATTTCATAAAATGTCCCGAAATAGCGTGAAATCAATTAATATTTCTAAAATCTCAATAAATTTCGTAAAGCCCTTTTAAGTTCCTTAAAATTTTTCAAGATTCCGTGAAATCTCATTAAATCTCTTGAAATACCTTAAAATTCAATGAAATTTCGTCAAATGTCTAAAAGTTTCTCAAATGACTTAAAATTCCACAAAATATATTTTCAAATTTCTTAAAATTACTTTATGATCCTTTAAAATCTCATAATTTTTCCCAAAACATCTGGGATTGGAAAAATTAAAGGATTTCAAACGTATACAAAATAATTAGAGATTTTAATTTTTGATATATAAAAATTTGTAATTCCTATTCCAATTTTAGGAATCTCAATAAATTGGAAAAGTGCTTTTAAATTCCTTCAAATTATTCAGTCCCATTAAATCCCATTAAAATCTTCAAAATATCTAAAAATCCAATGAAACTTCGTGAAAATCCTTGAAACAGCTTTAAAGTTTCTAAAATTATTTAAAATTACACAAAATATCGTTAAATCCTTTAAAATTATTTAAAATCCCATGAAATCTCGTTGAATACTTTCAATTACCTGAAAATTCAATGAAAATTCTTTATTAGATTTTTAGATTCTTTAAATTTCTTTAGATTCTATAAAACCCCAATTTCTGAAAATCAGGATAAATTTCATAAAATTCCTTGAAATACCATGAAATCCTTTAATATTTCTAAAATTTCAATAAATTTTCTAAAATTTGTATTCTCTGTCCTAATAATCTTTTTGAAAACGAAAATAGTCTGAAGATTGTTTTCAAATTCGGTATATGCACACAATTCGCGCAGTTTCTAAACCAATCAGGTTTTCGAGAACAATGTGTTTGATATATTGGTAACATCACTTTTTTAAGGTAGGGAATTTCGCGAAATATCCTGAAATCCCTTACAATTCTATGAAATCTTTTAAAAATACTAAACAATTTTTAAATACGTATATGTTTATGTCTTGTTTCAGGTAAAATCATTGAACGAGACTTTTTCCCTGATCTAAAGAAGCTAAAAGCCCAAAATGAATACCTGGAGGCCCTGGAACAAAATGACGCAAAGCGAATGCGAGAATTATATGCAAAATACAGCTCAGGTCAACCAATTACCGAACGACCAGTTAGTCCAGCTACCTTTGAAACCCCTGTTCGAAGAGAAGACGAGACCCTTCCATCCCTTCCATCGGAAACTCCAGCAAACGAACCTTTAGTAGATTTAACCATAATAGAAAATAGTGTTGAGCATAAAGTCGGATTAGACGATTACCTCATCTCTCACACAAGTGAAGACAATGCGAGCTTTCAAGAAATTATGGCTGAAGCCGAAAAACGACACAAATTAAAATACGCTTGGTTATACAAAAATGAGGAAACAGCGAAGGCTCTCGCAATAGAAAAGGAAAAAAATGAAGTTCTACCCATCGAAGACAGAGAAAAACCGAAGGAACTAGAAATGTGGAATTACACAAATAAAAACTACATCATGTATGTTCCCGATGGAGTGGAGTTAACCACAGAAGAAAAAATAGATATGGCTAAGAAAAAACAAGAAGTCGTTCATACAAACACGAGACTTAGCGTGAATCCCTTTAATGAACAACAAAACAAGGAGACAATCAGTGAATTAGCGAAATCGCAATCGAAAGCCAATGATGGCAAAATTGGAGTCGATGGCAAAGAAGTCGTTAAAAATGCAACGCCTAGAGTGAATGGGTTTAGTATCGTTGCTACACCGAGTCCAAGACCTGGAGAATGCGAGAGTCCACTAATGACCTGGGGTCAAATTGAAGGAACGCCTTTTAGATTGGATGGAGGAGACACTCCACTCCTAAGAGCTAACCAAGGACCTTCCTTCAGGATGGCAGAACCACCGAAGAGAGAAAAAATTGCCTTTCAGCTAGCTGAAAAAGCTGGAGAGAGACTCAGGGACCGAAAAACCAAAGCCTTGGAAGTTGCGAGAAGATCTTTGGCAACGTAAGTATTTTTTGCTAATTTTCTTGTTTTTTAACTCTTATATCCATCGTTAATTTTTATTTTAAAAGAAATTTTTAACTTTTCTTGTAATAATAAAACATTCTTCATATTTTTGCAGACCCTCACCAAAGACAACAATGGATCGTCTCAGTACAATGTCTCCTGCAGCTCGAAGATTAGCGACCCAGAAACTTAGGATCCTTGGAACCCCAACGCCCAGAAGAACCCCAACGCCCAGAAGAACCCCAACGTCCAGAAGAACTTCCAGGTCTCTAACACCATCCATTGGAGTGAAAACTCCAGGAACACCTGGACTATCTGGGAAAAATCGCCAATCTGCTCGAGGAGATACGAAACCTAAAGATTGCTCGACTTCCACAGGTTTTGTTTCAACTGATAATTTACTTAATCTTCCTCTTCAACGGCAACGAGCCTCAGATTTCTTCAATAACTAAAAATCTTGCTCCCTGTTATATTTTAAAGAAAAAAAATGTAGGATTCAGAAAACGAGAGTTGTTTAGAGCATAATTAATTTATAAGTATTTATGTAGAAAAATAAATTTGTGCACAATGCTACAGAGTTAGTTTGTGTGTTATCGATATTAAATGTAAAGTATTAAATATATCTTCGTTGAAATTTGAAATATGTAGGACATGTAGGTATTACTAAAAATTTAGATATCAAGATTCGACGTAGGTAGACAACACAAAATAATTTTATTAAATAAATAAACTCTGATCAAGAAATTAAATAAAAGAACATAATAATAATTCCTAGTACAACATTTATTTAACAGTGTTTTACTTTTAAGAAAATTTTTTATTCGTAAAAAATAATTAAAGATATACTCTTGCACCCTGAAACGTGTTTAATCTCACTTTGACTAAAGATATACATTTATTTCCTGGTGGTTTTAAAATCGCGTTTGTCATCAGAATTTATTAAACATTTCTTCATAATGCAATCAATTGACGAAAATGACCTACTCTCTTTAATTATGACCTGAATGCTTTTACTTTTATTGTTTATAAAAATGTTTAAATTCTATTTTTCTGTGTCAATCAAAATTATATCATTTTATATTTCGAAAGTATTCTTTTATCTTTTAATTTATAACTTTCTTATGTAATAATTAAGAGAATGCGAGATTAATAATAGAATCTATAACTTTAAAGTTTTCTAAAATTGTCCAATGAACAATAAATATTTATAATTTACAAATTCGCATTATTCGCAAATCTGACTATTTTTATAAAGACTAAATTTCGTAAAACTTTATTCAATTGCACTAAAATGAAAAATTTCTTAAAAAGATAATAGACTCAGAAATCGAATTCGTTACTCAAATTGGGACCTCAATTTTTTCATCGTTGTTCATTCAGATGTTTCCGCGTTATTAAGATTTGTTGAGTTCTAAATATTCGTGTTTTTTGTATTACTTTAAAACTGCGGATGTATAAGGAATATCAGCGGAACTCTCAAGGACGTAAAATTTACCTCGAGGAAGTGCTGGAAAATTAGTCGAACAGAAAAAATGAAGTTATCTTGGTTGACACTTGTTTCGTTCCTCCTGATGATGATTACCGTTTCGGCTATTAGAACTCGTCGTCATGGGTGTTTTTGTGGTGATAATAAGTCCTATTTTGATACCTGCGATTGTGAACCTGAATGTGAATGTGGATGTAGATCTAGTGCCAATAGTGCGGTTGTTAAAGCTGCAAAATTTAAAAAACCATCCCTCTTTCATTTACCGCCAAAAATAGGCTACAGGAGGCCTTATCAATCTGAATACGTATGTCCTCATTGTTCTGGATTTTCAGAATCGTCAGGATTACCAAGAACTTATTTTGGGACCTGGAAACGTCGAGATAATCGCTTTCGTCGATTTATAAATAAGTAATTAACAGTTTATTAAGGGTGTTGGAGTCAAGTTCCAATCTAAAAATTCGATTTCTTCATTTTTCTCAACAAATATTAAATTTGGAATTTTTTCCCTCTGTAGAATTAATCAATTTTTAATTAGGATTATGCGTACAGAGCGAGAAAATATCTAATTCAAATATTTTTTAAGGAAAATGAAAATATTAAATTTTGATGTTAGATTTTCAATTCTTCGTTTTATGCAAAAAGTATCGAAATTAAATATTTTTTCGTAATATAAGTTGGTAATTTGTTTAAATAATCATTAATTAAAAATACTAATGTATTTTTACTTTTAAATTCATAGGTTCAGATCACTCTACTCATATTATCCTAGATCCTTATTATGGCAAAGAAGATTTTCAAATATTTTTGATTCTCCTGGATACATCCTACGATATCTCTCAAAAAGACCTTTGAATCCAACTACTGATGGAGCCGTTGGATCCGGAAATTGCTATCCTACTTTAAATCCTTATTATGGAAACACAGGTTCATTCAACTCAGAATTTGAAACATCGTCTTCAGAATCAATAACAAGTGATCAATCCAATACAGAAGGTTGTGATTGCGGCAATATGCATTCTTGGCATGAACCAAATTCCTTTGCATTTAATAACGATGGTAATTTTTACATTGACACACTCATTACTGTGATTCCTCGTATCTTCTTAAATTTCTAAAAAACAAAATTACAAATTTTAATTGAATATCATTTAAAAAAATAATAAAGGGTTCTAATTTCCAATTTATATTTCTTTATATAAAGAAATATATTATTATATGTATATATTATAATTATATAATATAATATATAATAATAATAATAAATAGAAAAAATAGAAATCCTTCCAATAAATAGATTTCAATATTGTAATATATATATATATATATATATATATATATATATATAATTATTTTATTTATATAGGGTGGCCACATGTCAGGGAAGTCAGGGAAATGTCAGGGAAGATAGAAATTGACATTTCCGTTAACTATGTTATTTTTGTCGAATTACATATATAAATTTTATAATTTATTTAACAAATTTTAGAAACTATCCAAAGATTTCGAAGGATTATAAATAATTTCCAGGTATTCTCTGAGATTCTCTAGGTTTCTAAAGATTCAAAGAGATTTTCAATAATTTAACAAATTTTTAAGCAGATTCTGGGAATTTTAAAGGATTACAAGAGATTTGTATAATATTTAAAAGATTTAGTTGAATTTTAAAAGGACTTCATGAAATTTTAAGAGATTTTTAATGAAGTTTAGGGAATTTAAAGAATTTTAAGGAATTTTAAAGTTCCTTGTGAAATTTTAAAGGATTTTAAGAAGCTTTTAAGAATTTTAAGAAATTTTGATTTTTAAAGGTAATTTTAAAGGATTTTTATGATCCTCATGGAATTTTAAAGGATTTCACGAGATTTTTATGATTTTCTGAAGATTTTGTGGAATTTTAGGGAATTTTGAACAGTTTTCAAAAATTATAAAAGTTTCTTACGTATTTTAAGGAATTTAAAAGTTTTTCGTGGAATTATAAAGGAATTTAAGAAATTTGTAAGAATTTAAAGAGATTTTAACTTTTATTTAAATATACTCGTGGAATTTAAAAGGGTTTTGAAAAGCTTGTAAGAATTTTAAGAAATTTTAATTACTTTAAAGTGATTTTAAAGAATTTAAATTTTCTTCATGGAATTTTAAAGGATTTCATAAAATTTTTATGATTTATAAAAGATTTTGTAGAAGTTTAAGGAATTTCAAGAGTATTATTATTGAAAATTTATACGTATTTTTAATACTTTTCTGTAAGGGAAATTTGTTTGAAAGTCAGGGAAAAGTCAGGGAAATGCCAGGGAAATTTGAAAAATTGAATCTTGTGGCCATCCTGTTATATTTCTTTCTTTTCTTTTTATTTTTATTTCTTTATTGCTTTTTCTTTTTCTTTAGAAATTCCCAAAAGCAAGGACGATAACTGCCACTGCAAAAAAAAAGCTTTATCTGAATGTGATAGTTTTCTGAAATCAAAAGAATTTAGGAAATCTCCTCAATGTGATAATACCTTCGAGGAAAAATTAGCTTTTGGACCTTCTAAAATACCAGTCGATGCTACCAAAAAAGAATTTCTTAAAATACCAGACGACAACCTTCTGAGTGTTAAAAGTTGCAGTCGTCAAGGAGAAAATAAAAAACAAATGGAAATAGAAAATATTCTAAGAGACAAAAAAACGAAATTGAAATTAAAAAACAAGATTCGAAAAAATGAACCACTTCGCTGTGTTAATAGGTTCGTAATTAATTAATCCATAATTTGCACCGAATTTTCTTCTTGACTTTTTTATTATTTATTTTGCAGATCCGAATATGTCCTTATGAGTTCTCAACCAACTTATGAATATTCTGGACCAATTTTGCAACAAAACACTAGGAATTTGTTCAACCCTTACGATCATTACGAAAATGATTGGGATGATGAAAATGAAGAATATGCTGGAGACTTCCTGACTCAAGAAGGCACTGGAAATTGCAGATGTGGAAGTAAGAATTGCTCTTCGAGAAATAAAATTATGGATAGACTGACATCGAATTACGAGAACGCTCGCATCCTTCATTTGGAACACTCCGAATGTTATAACTGAAAAATTTTTATATATGTTTTTAATTATATATAAGTTTCTACATCGGAATGTAAACTAGTCTTGGATAATATTCCATAAATTATATAAGTTTTTTTAGAAATGAAAATAGATTTCGCAGATAATAATTTATAAATAAAGCATTTTGCAAAATCTTGCAGAAGCATTAAGCATTCTTAAGATATTTATTAAATATCTTAAGATTTATAAAAATTGAATAGCTCACTTTTTAAGTTTTATTATTTATAAATGATAATTCGCAAATCCAATTTCAGTATTATAGTAATTAGTATTATTCTAATAAGAGCGGAAAGTAAACGAGTGTAAATATTGTTAAGGAATTAAAAATATAAAAAATAGACGATGCTTTGCATTGATGATTTTTTATTTTTTTATTTACTCTTTTTAAACTTATAAGCTCCATATAACTATAGATGCGCTTTTATTTTAGATAATTTCAAAGAAGATAAAAGCAGCTATTTTTAAAAAATTTTTAAAATAGCTTAATATGGAAAAATAGTGTTGAAAAGAGTTTTTTCTCAAAAAATAGTTTTCATTTAAATTTATAATCAAATTTTAAAGTAGCCCGTACACGGCCTGAGATTTACAATCTGTTTTCCACTTCCGACCCCAAAGCGAGCTTGTCAACGGATCATAAAGATGTTCGAAAGAGAAAAGAGATGCCGAGAAGTTACATTGCCATATGTTGCTTTACGAATATTCCTTATTGCTCCAACCTTAATGTATTGCCAGAAAAAAAACTCTTTTTATCATTATCATGAAGAGAATTTATGGATTTAGAGTATTTTAAAGTATTTTATTTAGTATATTATTTTATTTTATATTATATTATTTTATATATATTATTTTATTATATATTATATATTATATTATATATTATTTTATTATATATTTATTATATATATTATTTTGTATTATATTATTTTATTTTAGTATATTATGATATTTAGTATATTATTTATTTTATTTAGAGTATTTTCTTTTTCATTAAATGCTAATTGTAGCTTGTAAGAAAAACTAGTTTATTTAATAAAATTATTCCCCCACTCTCAAGTATTATTATGTACTCAATTGTCAATAAATTAAAATATTTCAGTCGTAAATATGTCAATGTGTAATCCAATAACAAAGATACACAAAAAAAATATGCGGAGACAAAAAAGCGACCTATATAACATTGAAGTATTATATTCTGATTCTTGTATCATATTTTATTATATAGCAGACCAACACGATTTTTAAGTTACTAGATTTTTAAGTTATTTTTTTTTTTTATTTTATATTTATATTTATTTTATTTTCTATTTATTTTATTTTTTATTTATTTCATTTTTTATTTATTTTTATTTTCTATTTATTTTTATTTTTAAGTTATTTTTAAGTTATTTTTATTTTATCAGATTTTTAAGTTATTCTTACGAAATGCAAAAGACTTTTAGGATTTTAAAAAGATTTCGTATAATTTTAAGGGATTTTAGGATATTTCGTAAAATTTTAAAGGAATTTATGGAATTGTAAAAGACTTTTAAGAATTCTAGCTATTTTAAAAGGGATTCGAAATGTTTTGAAATTTGGAGAAATTTTAAGAGGTTTCTAAAAATTTTAAAAGATTTCAAAGAATTTCACCGATTTCTAAGGTTTTCGTGAAATTTTAAGGAATTTCAAAAAGTTTGTAACAGTTTTATGGGGTTTTAAGGAATTTTAAATGTTATCCTGGAATTTCGAGGAATTTTAAGATATTTTAAAAGATTTCTAACAATTGCGAGGGATTTTATGGAATTTTATGGGATTTCTACTAATTTTAAGTGATTTGAAGAGATTTTACTGATTTTTAAAAGAATTTGCGAGAATTTTAAAGGATTTCATGGAATTTGATCAGATTTCTAATAGTTTTAACAAATTTTAAAGATTTTAAATGTTATCGTAAAATTTCAAGAATTTTTTAAAGTTTGTCAGGAAATTTTATGGAGAGATTTTAAAAGATTTTTACGATTTTTAAAAGATTTAGTAGAATTTAAAAGGATTTCAAAAGATATTGTGGAATTTTTATGGATTTGATGGCTTTTTATGAGATTTCTAATAATTTTAATTGATTTCAAGAGATTTTTCAAATTTAAAAAAAATTTTGTTTGAATTGCTAATGATTTCATGGAATTTGACGAAATCTTTAATGATTT
This sequence comes from Synergus gifuensis, assembly GCA_904066015.1. Taxonomy (NCBI): domain Eukaryota; kingdom Metazoa; phylum Arthropoda; class Insecta; order Hymenoptera; family Cynipidae; genus Synergus; species Synergus gifuensis. Next base: position 60,529 of record CAJFCO010018299.1, read on the forward strand.
ACAGGGATTTTAAATGTTAAGGAATTTCAAGACGTTTCTAGGAATTTTTAGACATTTTCATGAATTTTAACGTCGATTTCAAAAGATTTATGATTTTGAAAATTTTTGTGGAATTTTAATGGATTTTAAATTTTATCATGTAATTTCCAGAAATTTTAAGAGAGTTCAAGAGATTTTCATGATTTTTAAAAGACATCACATCTTTAAGGATTTTATTAAATTTTATGAGATTTCTAATAATTTTAAAGGATTTCAAGAGATTTTTCTGATTTTGAAAATATTTTATAGGGAATTTTATTGAGGGATTTCAAAGGATTTTTATGGTTGTTTTTTTAAAAAGATTTTATAGAATTTACAAGGCTTTCGAAAGTTTTTGTAAACTTTTAAGAGTATTCAAGAGATTTTTCTACTTTTCAAAATATTTAAAAATTTTTAAGGATTTCATGGAATTTGATTAAATTTCTAATGATTTGAAAAGATTTTAAATGTTAAGAAACTTCAAGAGGTTTCTGGGAATTTTTAGAAATTTTCACGAATTTTAACATGGATTTCAAGAGATTAATAATTTTGAAGTCTTTTGTGAATTTTTAAGGATTTTCAAGAGGTTTCTAAGAAGTTTAAGATTTTTTAACGAATTTTAAGGAATTTCGAAGGTTTTCGAGAAATTTTAAGGGACGAGGGCAAACAAACACGTGAGCGATTATTATTCTCTATGATATTATATGTATATAAAATACATTCGAAATCTAAATTTTTGGAACGTTCCGCTTACCAGATTTATTTTATTTGACCTGGAATTTTGAGTTCAAGTTAAATTTTTTCAAGTTGGCTACTAAATATTTGAAATTGTCTTCTTAAGCTATAAAGAGAATTTTTTTAATAGTTTTGATGTTAAAAAAGATTTTCCCTAGTTTCGTACGCGAAAAGATTTTTTTTGCAAAAGTTATTAAAAATAAAAGTATAATGTTACAACACGATCTACATTTTTCTTGTGAATTCTAGCGTCAATTTTTTAATTCATAAAAGTACATTTCAGAAATATGATTTTGAACATATAAACATCGTATTTGTTGATAAAAGTATTAATTATTTGTAAACAAGTAAAGAAAATTCTTCGCTCGAGAAGCCTTGGTTGGAATGTAAACCTCTGAATTTGGAAATCGATGATCCACGCATATATTCCGTAATCTGATCGAATTACGGATGTTTCAACAATTAAAACGAAGAATACATATGTTGCTATATATTGAAAAATTCATAATTCAATTAATTTAAATAAAAATACTTGAGAAAAACTATTCATAACAATATTTAATTTAATTTAAAATTCTTTCTCTACATTGTAACTGCAGGCCTTGATGTTTACAATTAAAATGTGAAATTAATCACAACTTTTTCAGCGAAAGCATTTTTTATGACATTCTATTTCATAAGTACATATTTGACTGGATCTGTTAATATTTTTCGAAATAATAAAATCAGAAATTGTCTCGAATTTCTCGTGAAATTCATCATGCGGAAAAGAATTTCAAAATTGTGCGTGAAATATTTTAAAAAACAGAAGAATGCATAATATGTTTAGGATTTGGTGCATGTAAAAACATGGAATCGAGTTCCTGAGCAGTGAAGGTCATGCGGGTGATCCGGTCCAAGTTTTTAACGTGTGGGGTTGAAGTCTCTCCGTTTGCTTCCGGGTTTGTGTACAAGTAAATGTAAACTTGGGATCATTGGACGTAAGCATTTTCGAGATTCCAAAACAGGAAAATGAAATTCTCCCCGAGATCGAGAGTATATCTGGAGCCCGTCATCTCATCTCATCAGAATAATTTAGACTTGTTCAAAATGAAAGGAACATTAGTGTTGCTCTTCTTAATCGTCGCTTGGGCGGCCGATCCCACATTTGCTACTTCCTGCGACTGTGAAGATGAGAAACCATCTTGCGAAGTTGCAATAAGGGTAATTTTATAATTATAACTTTTAATTTTAATTAAAAAATTTTTTATTTTTATTTTATTTTATTTTATTAAAAAAAATTTTTTTATACATATAAACCATAAGAAATTCATATTCATAAATTATATCATAATACAATATTATTCGACATTCACTGAAGAACTCTTCTTTTCAGAAACCATCAAAACATCGAATTAGACGACCAGCTTTCAGACTAACCCAAGACTGTGGCCCTACAAGGACAGTCCTTCCAATAATTAGGCCTTCACCCCAGCTAGTGTATGTTCATGCTCTATCACCCGCACCCGCACCCGCACCCCAGCGAGTCTTCATTCATGCTCCAGCCCCAGCTCCAGCTCCTGCACCAGTTTATATTCCAGCCCCTGCTCCACCACCTGCACCTGCACCAGTAGCAGTATGGGTTCATGCTCCAGCCCCAGCCCCAGCCCCAGCCCCAGCCCCAGCCCCAGCCCCAGCCCCAGC
>CAJFCO010018299.1:111258-125892 GCA_904066015.1 Synergus gifuensis
GAGGAAGCAAATCATATTTGCTTACAGGAAGCAAAGTGCTCATTGAATGAGCACAAAAGTTGATACAACTTCACAGCTAGTTAATAATATATTATGAAATCTCTGTGGGTATTTTTTTATAAATAATAGAAAATGTTTGAAATCTCTGATAAATTATTTTTAATGCATTGAGGAAGAAATACAAACATGATTATCATTCAAATTTTTTTCGACAGGTTTCAACTTTAGGAGCCGAATCGGAAAATAGCAGCAGGAACGAAGAGAATTTTATGGAAAATTTGGCCGTCATAGATGAAACTACTGACGAGGCATCAATCTTCCCAAATCCCCTGAAAAAAATGGAAACTACCAAAAACGACTTTGAGGAAGCGGAAAAAATTAACAAAGGATTCGAAAGAGTGATTCAATTTATGAACGTTTTAGGACAAGTCGATAGTTTTATTACAGATAGGACTAAGAACTTTATTCGAAAATTGAACGCTGCCTATGAAGTTGATGATAACGAAGCATATCGAAGAAGGCGATTATCATAAGTTATATTTTCATTTATACCAATTAAAATAGGATCAACAATATATATTTTTTTAATAATAAGAAATAATTGATTGCTATATCCAAATAAATTTAATTAGATGTTTTTAAGCAACTGCTATTTTCTTATTACATATTAATTATTAGTGAATCATTATTTCTATCTTAAAAGAGTGATGTTACCAATATTTTCGTTTTCAAAAAGATTATTAAGACAGAGAATACGAATTTTACAGAATTTATTGAAATTTTAGAAATATTAAAGGATTTTACGAAATTTCATTAGATTTTTAGCAATTTTAAGAGATCATGGGATTTTGAGAAATCTTAAAAAATTTAACGATAAATATGTTTTGGAATTTTAAATTATTTTTAAAACTTTTAAGGTATTTGAAGGGATTTCACAAAATTTCATTGGATTTTTAGATATTTTGAAGGTTTAAATGGGATTTAATGGGACTTTGATTTTACAAACTTATTTAGGTTCATAAAATTAGACTAGGAATTACAAATTTTTATATTTCAAAAATTAAAATCCCTGAATTATTTTGCATCCCTTAATTTTTCCAATTTCACATTTTTTTGGGAAAAATTATGAGATTCTAAAAGGATTAGAAAGTAATTTTAAGGAATTTGACTATATATTTTGTGGAATTTTAAGTAATTTGAGAAACTTTTAGACATTTTACGAAATTTCATTGAATTTTAAGGTATTTTAAGAGATTTAATGTGATTTCACGGAATCTTGAAAAATGTTATGGAATTTAAAAGGGCTTTACGAAATTTATTGAGATATTAGAAATACTAAGTGATTTCACGGTATTTCGAGGAATTTTATGAAATTTTAAAGGATTTTACGAAATTGCACTGGAATTTTAAGTAATTTTCAGAGATTTTACAATGTTTCATAGATATTCAGTTATTTTAACGATTTAAGGGATTTCAAGGAATTTACGAGATTTCATTGGATTTTCAGGAATTTGAAGGGATTTCATGGAATTTTAAGTAATATTGTGTGATTTGATGATATTTTGGAAGAATTTTAATAATTTTAAGGGATTTCACGATATTTTATGGAATATTTAGTAATTTTAAGGACTTTTAAGAAATTCAAGGGATCTTACTATATATTTCATTGAATTTTCAAAAATTTTTTTAAAATTTAATCAGATTTCATGGGACTTTGAGTAAGTTTAAGGAATATTAAATAAATTTACGAAAATTAAAAGAATTTCACGAAATTTTGAAAGATATACATTTACGATGGAGATTTCATGGGATTTTAATAATTTTATGGGATTTGATGATATTTTAGGAAATTCTAAGTAATTTTAAGCAACTTTAAAATATTTTATGAGATATTAAGAAATTTGAAGAACATTTATTTCCAGCATTTTTAAAGAATTTGGTGAGATTATATTAGATTTTCAAGAATTTTAAAGAATTTAACGAAATTTCATGGAATTTTGAGTATTTTTAAGAAATATCAATTGATTTTGCAAAATTTAAAGGAATTTTAACTTTTATTTTAAAATTAGTAATTTTAAGGACTTTTAAGAAATTCAAGGGATTTTACTATATTTCATTGAATTTTCAAAAATTTAAGAAGATTTAATCAGATTTCATGGGACATTGAGTAAGTTTAAGGAATATATCAAATGAATTTACGAAAATTAAAGGAATTTCACGAAATTTTGAAAGATGTACATTTTATGAAGGGGATTTCATGGGATTTTAATAGACTTATGGGATTTATTGATATTTTGGGAGATTCTAAGTAATTTTCAGCAACTTTAAGATATTTTATGAGATATTAAGTAATTTGAAGAACATTTATTTCCAGAAATTTAAAGAATTTGGTGAAATTATATTGGATTTTCAAGAATTTTAAAGAATTTAACGAAATTTTATTTAAAATCTCATTAAATTCCACAAAATCTTTTAAAGAATCATAAAAATCTTTTGAATTCTTAGAAATTCGCTTAAAATTCGTTAAAATCTCTTAAAGTTCTTAGAAACCTCATAATCTTCCTCAAAATTTTAAAAAATTTCATATCGCTTAAAATTCCCTAGCTTTAAAAAATCTCTTAAAGTATTATGAATTTCGTTAAAATTCGTAAAAATCACTTGAAAATTGTCAAAATCCATTAAAATTCCTAGAAAGATTTTGAAATTTCTCTGTATAAAAGGTGGATTGTATAAGGAAATGTCTCTAAAATCTCGCATAAATTGTTGTTTCAAATCTATTCTCTACATTCGAATCAGAGAAATTTCATTGCTTTTTGAATGACTTGAAGTTATGTAAGAAGTAAAATTGGTTTGCTAGTTAAGTAAGTTTTAACAATGTATCACACAAGATAATGGAATAAGATTCTTTAGGAATAATGAATATTTTTTTTTTAATTTTTTGGTCTTATTTTAAAGTATAATTTCTAAAAAAATCCGATAAACACAATTATTCTCTGCATTGTATAATAAGAGCTTAAATTTAAAATCATTTCCTGATCAGTAGGAAAATCATAATAAAAATCAAGTGAATGTAAATTTTAATATATTTTTGCAGAAACTTCATGATTAATTATTTATTTAATTATATAAAAATATTTATCTCAGCAGAAAAAATATTAAAATATGTCCAAAACTTTTTTGCGACAATTTTAAGTTCTCGCATAATGCAAGGTAATAATTTTTTAATTATACCAATAAGTTTGTCAGATTATAAAAAAATTTTCCTTTAAAATGATTAACGGGTTAATTTTAATTCCAATCTTGATAGTTTTTAATTTACTTAAAAGAAAAAATATCTTCTTTGATGTGTAATTAAGAGAACTTAAACTATAATCGGATTATCATAATAGACCGTGATATTTATTAAACTACCCTTAAAAAATACTTGATTAAATTCTGCCCCCCTCCCTCAGAATTAGAATTTCTCAGAAATTCGAATAATTTATCATTATGACTTTTTTAGATGAAACAAAAATTATAAGATAATATTTTGAAAATTAAAAAAAAAATGAACGAAAATTAAAATTTGAAATCAAACAACGCACGATAATTACAGGCTATAGATAAAAATCCATATACAATTCTTATCACTTAACTATACAGTATATACTGAATTATTCTTTAATTTTTGGTATAATTCAAAGGAAGAGATTTTTTTATCAACACGAATAATGATTTATTAACTTACATCTTTAACGGACTTGATTGTGTACCTTTGAATTATAATTAAGGATCTCATGCTTACTATAAATTCTTAGAAATTCACGTTGTTTAACAAAAAAAAATTAATTCAATTTTCATAATGTCAATTTTAAAGTTTATTACTGCTTTCATCTACCTCAGCATCACTTTATCGATTCATCGTACAAGTAAAATGATATTTTTTTAATAATATTAAAAATTTCTTGTATCTGATATGACCGAAATCTCTGTAGATAATTTATATGTTTTAACACTAATCAATAAAATGAATAGCTTTTTATTTATTAATGTTTTAATAAATAAATGTTTATATGTTACTTACTATAAGAGTAATAATAATTTTTCCAACTTTACTTCATTTTTTAAATATTTTCTCCATAATTATATTAATAATAAATTATATTATATTTTATTTTATTAAATTTTTTTTAATTGGTAAATAAAAGAAAATTTCAAGATATATTGACTTGTGTGTATTTAAGGATTAAAAAATATTGACTTATTTTTTAACGATTAAAAAATATTAACTTGTATTTTTTAAGGATAAAAAATATTGACTTGTGTTTTTTTCATGATTAAAAAATATTATCTTGTATTTTTTAACGATTAAAAAATATTGACTTGTATTTTTTAACGATTAAAAAATATTGACTTGTATTTTTTACAGATTAAAAAATATTAACTTGAGTGTTCAAAGTTATGCTACTTTTGAAGACAAATTTTTTGAATTGTAAGGAATATTTCAATAATTTAAATACGCAGAAACATAGATTGATTCTTTACAAACAAGTTACTATATTTAGAATAAAGATTGCCTTTAACTAAATATGCAAAAAAACAGTTTAACGATATGACTAAAAAGCAGTAATTTTTAGAAGTCCAACTACCGCTCCCGCGGCAAAAAAAATATTGAAGCAGACCTTTAGTACGACTACTCATTGTAATAGATGTCCTTTACCTTATCCCGGAAAATTGTAGGACCAGAGGAATGTCTTTGCCAAAGGCCACTGAATCGGGTACTGCAACACATGTGCAACATCTGGTACAATTCTCCAGCATCCAACTTTCCGAAATCGAGTCTCAGACTCATTTCACACTTTTCTTTAAAACCCACAAGCGCCAAATAGATGTACAAATGATTTTTGAAACAAATTTAATTAACAAATGCACTGTTTGGCTATTTTTAGAGGTAGAAACTTGGCCTTTTCAACATAATCAAATGTAAATGACTAATTTTTCAACCTTTAGGGAGTTTACATGACAATAAACAATTTTAATTGTTAACAACAATTATGAAAAGAAATAAAGAAATAAAGAAATAAAGACTCTGTGATTATTCTTCGATCTTCTCCTTCAGGAAAATGTTTATTTCTCGAAAAAATTGAACTATGTGACAGGATGATTTTTTTTGCAGACTTCAGGCCCATAAACACATCCAAGTAGTAACAGGTAGTAACAATCATTTATGTTAATAAAGATGTTATTAAAACTATTTTAAATTTATTATAGATTTAATTTTTTATATATTTTTTATATTTTCAATTTATTTAATTTTATATTTATTTACTATTTTATATTTATTATTTTTATATTTATTACAGGGCGGCCACATGTCACAGAATAGAAAAGTCAGGGAAATGCAAGTGGAATTTTTAGACGGTCTCGATAAGAAGGCTTGAATTGAATGGGATTAATAAATTTAATTTCCTTAAAAACCTGATTTTTCCTCCAGTCTTCTAAACAGATGGCTGTAATAGTTATGAGCATTTATGAATTCCTGCAAATGAACTTCAAAATTGCACGGAACTATTTATTAACTTTTATAAATTCAGCAATAACCATTCTTTTCAATCTTGCATCAATTATAAATAAATTCCTATCTTAAAAAAGTGATGTCACGAAATGTCTCGAAAATGTCGCACACATTGTTGTTGCAAACCTGATTGGCTTTTGAATGACTTGAAGTAGAAAGAAGAAAAACAAACCAATGGCGCAAAAAAAGTTCAGGATAACCTTCGAAATACCTTAAAATTCGTTAAGATTTCTTAAAACTCCCAAAAACCTCTTTAAATCCCTTAAAAATTCACAAAAACGATTAAAATTATAAATGTCTTGAAATCCAAGTTAAAACTCGTAAAAAGCTCTACCAATTCCTATAAAAACCGCTTGGAATTTCTTATCATTTAAAATCTCTTAAGGGTGTTGGACCCAAGTGTTAAGTTTACAATTCTATTCTCCATTTTACTCAACGAAAATTATAGATAAATATTTTTTCGCTCCGTAGCGCTAATCCTATTTCAAATGTAAGACTGCGTAAAAAGCGAAAAAATATTTAATTTCGATACTTTTTGCATAAAACGAAGAATTCAAAATCTAACTTCAAAATTCAATATTTTTGATTTACTTGAAAATTATTTGCATTAGATATTTTCTCGCTCTGTGCGCATAATTCTAGTTACAAACTAATTAATTCTACAGAAGGAAATAATTCAAAATTTAATATTTGTTAAATAAAATGAAGAAATTGAATTTTTAGATTAGAACTTGGCTCCAACACCCATAAAACCTTTAGAAATCTTATCAAATTCCATGAAATCCTTAAAAATTCTACAAAATCTTTTAAAAATTAGAGAAATAAATGAAATTACCTGAAAACTTTAAAATCCTTTAAACCCTATAAAATACTCTAAATCTCATAGAACTCTCTTGAAATCTTTTAAAATTCGTGAAAACTTCTTAAAATTCTTATAAACTCCTTGAAATTCTTTAAATTATACGATAACATTTAAAGTTCCTTCACGTCCTTTAAAATCTACTAAAATTATTAGAAATTTCATTAAATTCCATGAAATCCTTAAAATTCTATAAAATCTTCTAAAAATCAGAAAATCATTTAAAATTTTTCGAAATCTCATAAAATTTCAAAAGATTTTTTAAAATTCCATAAAACATTTTGAAAATTATTAAAATCTCTTGACTTCTTTTAAAATTCCTGAAAATTATATTACAACATTTGAAATTCCTTTAAGTCCCTTAAAATTCTATGAAACACTTTGAAATCTCTTCAAATTCCTCGAAACTTCATAAGATTTAAAATCCCTTAAATTTTCTTAAAATACTCAGAAACCTCTTCAAGTCACTTAAAATTTTATGAAAACCTTCGAAATTACTTAAAATTCGTTAAGATTTCTTGAAACTCCCAAAAACCTCTTGAAATGACTTAAAAATCAAAAAAAACCATTAAAATTATAAATCTCTTGAAATCCAAGTTAAAATTCGCAAAAATCTCTAAAAATTCCTAGAAACCTCTTGGAATTTCTTAAAATTTATAATTTCTTAAAATCTTTAGAAATCTTATCAAAGTCCATGAAATGCTTAAAAATTCTACAAAACCTTTTAATAAATTAGAACAATCTCAAAAAATACCTTAAAATTTTACTACAACCTTCGAAATCCTTATAATTCTACAAATTCTTTTAAAAATCATATATTCCTATCTTAAAAAAGTGTTGTCACGAAATGTCTCGAAAATCTGGCATACATTGTTGTTGTAAACTTGATTGGCTTTTGAATGACTTGAAGTTGTAGAAAAAAAAAAAATAATAATCGGATGCATGTTTGTTTACCCTCGTCCCTTAAAATTTCACGAAAACCTTCGAAATTCCTTAAAATTCCTTAAAAAATCTTAAATATCTAGAAACCTCTTGAAAATCCTTAAAAATTATTAGAAATCTCATAAAATTTAATAAAATCCTTAAAGGTGCGATGCCTTTTAAAATTCATTAAAATCTCTTGAATCCTCTTAACATTTCTGGAAATTACATGATAAAATTTAAAATCCCTTAAAATCCTTTAAGATTATCAGAAACTTTTCGAAATTTCAAAATTCTAAGACAAGATTTAAAATCTCGGAAACCTTTTTAAATCCCTTAAAAATCCACAAAAATTTTCAAAATCATAAATCTTTTGAAATCCACGTCAAAATTTATGAAAATCTCTAAAAATTCCTAGAAACGTCTTGAAATTCCTTAACATTTAAAATCCCTGTAAATCATTAGAAATCTCGCAAAATTCCATGAAATACTTCACAATTCAATCAAATTTTTTAAAAATTTGAAAAATCTCTTGAAATCTTTTTAAATTACTAGAAATCTCATAAAAATCCATGAAATCCATAAAAATTCCACAATATCTTTTAAAAATCGACTAATTTCTTGAAAGTCCTTAAAAAATGTGTCTTTTAAAACCTATTTTAAATTCTAGTAAATTTTTTAAAAATCGTAAAAATCTTTTGAAATCACTCCATAAAATTCCCTGACAAACTTTAAAGAATTCTTGAAATTTTATGGTAACATTTAAAATTCTTTTATATCTTTAAATTCGTTAAAACTATTAAAAATCTGATCAAATTCCATGAAATTCCATTTATATATGTATAGAAATTTTAAGGAATTTCACCAGATTTTGAAGGATGTTAAAGGGATTTTAAGATATTATATGGGAATTTTACGAGATTTCATGGGATTGTCAGGAATTTTAAGGGATTTTATGAAATTTCATAGGATTTTAAATAACAATAAGGGATTTGTCCATATTTGATGGAATTTTAAGTAATTCTAAAGGATTTTACGATGTTTTATGGGATATTAAGTAATTTCAAAGACTTTGAATGGATCCAATCGATTTTACAAAATTTCAGTGGATTTTCAGAAATTTTAAGAGATTTAATGAGACTTTATGGAAGTTTGAGTAATTTTAAGTAATTTTAAGAAATATCAAGTGAATTTACAAAATTTAAAAGAATTTCGCCAAATTTTAAAGCATAATAAAGACATTTTAAGGAATTTTATAAAACTCATAAAGAATTTAAAATTCTCAATTATTTTTTCTACTAGCAAAAAGTGTGCAAAAATGAGAAACTAATCACGCTCAGAGCCTGATCATAGTTGCTAGTATTAATAAAATATTTGTTGAAACAAATTTAAAAATTAAACCTTAGATTGTGTAATTGCGTTATACTAGTGTCAATAAATTATATTAAAATTATTTTCAATCATTTATTTAGTTCACTTAACATTTTACATAACATTACGTGAAGTATTACTAAAATTTAATTTTGTACTTCGTTTTCTCTTTTTTAAGTATTCTAAATACTTAAATATTCATATCTGGTATTAGAAAAGGTCTTTAGTCTTAGAATAACTTGAAATAGAACATTGGAACATTCGATAATCCTTTCCGACGCTATTACCTGTCTGAACTGAGGATTACAAACATCCTATGACCCTAGGAAACAAATTTCTTTACCTACTTTCCAAGATCTGCAAATTTACTATTCTTGAAGCTCAAAGGGAAAGTGCATCATAAAGATTTCGTCCTGGGTAGAAAGCATGTAGAAAGCATGGTAGAAATCGTTCAGTTAGCTTTGGTCCTTCGAAGCAAAATATTGGAATTTTCGTAGACTTTTTCCCATAATTTAAAAAATATTAATCAGAATTAATGACACAGATTTAATTTTTTTGTTTAAAAATGAGTGAAATGAGGTGGTTTACAATTTTATTGATTCTACCCTGCTGGGTAATGGCTCAAAACTATTGTTCACTTTGTAAGGACCACACCATGTGTAAATATCAGGTGAGTAAAGATAAAATAGGTAAAGCTACCCAGTGGACACGAAATTGAAAGACGTTTTTAGGTAGTTTATTGTAAATTATAATTTACAGTCAATCATCAAATAATCCTATATACATTTTTTGTAATAAAACATGTTAATAGTTATAATTTTGAATGCAAATCAATCTAGCATTGAATTATTTAATTTAAATATTAAAGTTCCAAACAATAATTTAATACTTGTTGGATTATTGGTTGAAATTAATTTAAACTTAATTTCTACAGTGGAGTGGGCCAACTTGCGGTTCTAATAAAGAAAGCGGAGTATCTGCAGCAGAAATTCAACAAATTTTGGGATTGCACAATTATTATCGTGCAAAAATTGCCATGGGGATGGAGAATCGCGGATGTCCTGGACCACAGCCATCAGCAGCTAATATGCAAGAATTAATTTGGGACGATAATCTGGCTGCGGTCGCACAAAAATGGGCAGATCAATGCACGTTCCAACATGATTCTTGTCGCAATGATCGTAAGTAACCCCCTAAATCGAAATTAACTAGAAAAAAATATTTTTATCTGGGGAAAGAATTTTTATTAGAAAACCATATATCTGGGTGGTCAAAAAATTCCATTTTTCATTTACCCTGACATTTTTCTGACTTTCAAACAAATTTTGCTAACAGAATTCTAGAACGCCTGGTAAGAAGGCTTGAATACAGAAGAATTAAGATTTTTCGAGTTCAACATAAAAGTGACCTTTTTTCTGTATTACTAGCAATATGATATATGATTAGTTTCTCGTTTTTGCACACCTTTCGCTAGTAGAAAAAATAATTGAGAATTTTTAATTCTTGAAATATAAAATCTTGTATATCTTTATCTAATTTCAGAAAACTTCATGAGTTTTATAAAATTCCTTAAAATGTCTTTATTATCATTTAAAATTTGGTGAAATTCTTTTAAATTTCGTAAATTCAATTGATATTTTTTAAAATTACTTAAAATTACTCAAAATCCCATAAAGTCTCAATAAATCTCTTAAAATTTCTGAAAATCCACTGAAATTTTGCAAAATCGATTGGATCCATTCAAAGTCTTTAAAATTACTTAATATCTCATAAAACATCGTAAAATCCCTTAGAATTACTTAAAATTCCATCAAATATGGACAAATCCCTTATTGTTATTTAAAATCCTATGAAATTTCATAAAATCCCTTAAAATTCCTGACAATCCCATGAAATCTCGTAAAATTTCAATACAATATCTTAAAATCCCTTTAACATCCTTCAAAATGTGTGTGTGTGTGTGTGTGTGTGTGTGTGTGTGTGTGTGTGTGTGTGTGTGTGTGTGTGTGTCTGTCTGTCTGTAGATTTTTAGTTTGTGAGCACGATAACTTTCGAAAGAATTGACAGATTGGATTGTCCTTTGGTATACTCTTTTAGTGTCCTAAAATGAAGGTCAAGTTCGTTGGCCAGCCATTTTGGATAAAAATTCAGAAAGTTGGAGCATTTTGAAAAATTTTGAAACCACTTTTTTTTTAATCTGAAAATTCTAATGACGCACGTTCGTAGTACTTAAAAAGTCGAACAATTTTTCTTAATGACTTTTTTGGATATAAAAAAAATTGAAAGACTTATAACATTTTGAAAATTCAAAAAAATGAAAGAAAACATAAATTAGAAGCCAAACAACGCACGATATGAAAAAAAGTCTAAAGATGAAAAATGTTTCTTTTTGAACGCCCTATAGGATCCACATAACAACTTTTTGAATTTCCTTAAAAAATCTAAAATTCAAATTTTGAGCCAAAAAACGCGAGATGCAGAGAAAATGATAAAAACATAATTATTCGCCTTAAAAAGATCTACAAGTTCTCCTTTGGCCATTTTTCAATAGGATGAGTATAGTTTTCGTTTTAATCGTGAAAAATATTGTTAAACAGAGCCGAGCGCGGAGCGCGAGGTTTAAATCAAATGAGAATGTGCTCCTTAAGGTCGATAGAACCTTAAGTAAATTAGTTAAATTTTGCATTCAAAGCTGTAATTTAATTTAAATTTAATTTAATTTAATTTTAAAAAATATATAAAAATATTAATTACAAATATAAAAAAAATTAAAATTAAAAAATATAAATTATATATACAAAATATATAATTTAATTAAATTTAAAAAAAAAGCATATAGGTTCAAGCGTCCTGTAAAGCGCAAGCTTCACGAAGGGCACAAAAGCGCGCAAAGCGCGCAACACGGAGCGCGAAGCGCGACGATCGAACTATATTCGACCACCCGCGCACCGTAGGCGCGTTCATTTTTGCGAGCCAAGCACGCGATGAGAATGTGCCCGCGAAGCGGGCAGATTTTTTAAAAAGGAATTTCAAGAGGTTTCTAGAAATTTTAAGGAAATTTGATGATTCTTAAGTGATTCTTACGAAATTCAAAAGAGTTTTATGATTTTAAAAAGATTTCTTGGATTTTAAGGGATTTTAGAATATTTCGTGAAATTTTAATGAATTTGAAATGTTATCCTGTAATTCCAAAGAATTTTATGATATTTTAAAAAATTTCTAAGAATTGCGAGGGTCATCATGGAATTTTATAAGATTTCTAAAAATTTTAAGTGATTTCAAGACATTTTTCTGATCTTTTGAAGATTTTGTGAGAATTTTAAAGTATTTCATGGAATTTGATCAGATTTCTAAAAGTTTTAACTAATGTAAAGATATAAAAGCATTTTAAATGTTACCATAAAATTTTAAGAATTTTTTTAAGTTTGTCAGGGAATTTTATGGAGAGATTTCAAAAGATTTTTACGATTTTTAAAAGATTTAGTAGAATTTAAAATAAGATTTAAAAGACACATTTTTTAAGGACTTTTAAGAAATTAGTCGATTTTTAAAAGATATTGTGGAATTTTTATGGATTTTAATGAGTTTTCTAGTAATTTAAAAAGATTTCAAGAGATTTTTCAAATTTTTAAAAAATTTTATAGAATTGTGAAGTATTTCATGGAATTTGGCTTCTAATGATTTACAGGGATTTTAAATGTTATGGAATTTAAAGACGTTTCTAGGAATTTTTAGAGATTTTCATGAATTTTAACGTGGATTTCAGAAGATTTATGATATTGAAAATTTTTGTGGAATTTTAAGGGATTTAAAAAGGTTTCCGGGATTTTAAATCTTGTCGTAGAATTTCGAAATTTCGAAAAGTTTCTGATAATCTTAAAGGATTTTAAGGGATTTTAAATTTTATCATGTAATTTCCAGAAATATTAAGAGAATTCAAGAGATTTTAATGAATTTTAAAAGAAATCGCATCTTTAAGTATTTTATTAAATTTTAAGAGATTCCTAATCATTTTTAAGGATTTTTAAGAGGTTTCTAGGTATTTAAGATTTTTTAACGAATTTTAAGGAATTTCGAAGGTTTTCGTGAAATTTTAAGGGACGAGGGTAAACAAACATGCATCCGATTATTATTTTTTTTTTCTCCTACAACTTCAAGTCATTCGAAAGCCAATCAGGTTTACAACAACAATGTACAGGGTCCGGCACTCGAAGTGTAACCAATTAAAAAGGCCATAAATTCAGTGTGGAAAATTACTTTTACTCAATTCAAAGTACAAAATGTCTAAAAATAATACAAAATTCAGAAACAATTCACTTTTGCTCGATGTGACCACCTTTTGCCTTGACTATGGCCTTGAGACGGTCCAAAAACGAATCGCAAGCTGCCCGAATGTGACTTGCAGGTATTTTGGCCCACTCGCGGACAATGGCTTTTTTCAGCGCCTCGAGACAAAATGCTTTCGTGCGCTTGTAAACAATACTCTAAACTGTCATTTAGCTAACTTACAGACAGCTGATGCCCGTGCGTCAGCTGCGCGAGCGGTCTGAAGTTGGTTACACTTCGAGTGCCGGACCCTGTATGCCAGATTTTCGAGACATTTCATGACAACACTTTTTTAAGATAGGAATATATGATTTCTAAAAGAATTTGTATAATTATAAGGATTTCGAAGATTGTAGTAAAATTTTAAGGGATTTTTTGAGGTTGTTCTAATTATTAAAAGATTTTGTAGAATTTTTAAGGATTTCATGAACTTTGATAAGATTTCTAAAGATTTTAAGAGATTTTAATTGTTAAGAAATTCCAAGAGGTTTTTATAAATTTTAAGAAATCTTAACGAATTTTAATCAATTTCGAAAGTTTTCATGAAAATTTAAGTGATTTAAAAAGGTTTCTGAGTATTTTTAGAGAATTTAAGAGATTTTAAATCTTATGAAGTTTCGAGGAATTTTAAGAGATTTCAAAGTGTTTCAGAGTATTTTAAGGAATTTTAAGGAATTTTAAATGTTGTAATATAATTTTCAGGAATTTTAAAAGAAGTCAAGAGATTTTTATGAGTTTTAAAATATTTTGTGAAATTTAAAGGATTTTAAAGTTTGTCAGATAATTTTATTGAGAATATTTATTTCATGAGATTGTTCTAATTATTAAAAGATTTTGTATAAGAAATTCCAAGAGGTTTTTATGAATTTTTAGAGATTTTTGCGAATTTTAATTTGGACTTCAAGAGATTTTTGGGAGTTTTAAGAAATCTTAACAAATTTTAAGTAATTTCGAAGGTTTTCATAAAATTTTAATTGATTTAAAAAGATTTCTGAGTGTTTTAAGAAAATTTAAGGGATTTTAAATCTTATGAAGTTTCGAGGAATTTTAAGAGATTTCAAAGGGTTTTAGAGAATTTTAAGGGACTTAAAGGAATTTCAAATGTTGTAACATAATTTTCAGGAATTTTAAAAGAAGTTAAGATATTTTAATAATTTCAAAATATTTTATGGAATTTAAAAAAATTTTTTGAAATTTTATGAGATTTCGAATAATTTTAAAGGATTTTCTTATTTTTAGAAGATTTTATATAGAATTTGAAGAATTTCATGGAATTTAATGAGATTTCTAATAATTTTAGTAGATTTTAAAGGACGTGAAGGAACTTTAAATGTTATCGTATAACACTGGACAACAAAATATGACCTATGTCGGGTTGGGACGAGATATATCACTTCCATGGTAGTTTTCTGTGCTGAATCCAAATCTGACCTCCGTTTTTTTCGTTGATCTCAAATTTTTGAGTTTTTTTGAGTTAAAAATTTTTTCGAAAAATCACAAATCGTGTGATAAAAGGGTGAAAAAATTTTTTTCACGAAAAGCGATACATACTTTCTATGCGTTTTTTAACGCAGAATCCATTGGTGTTTTTGTTTTTTCAATA
>CAJFCO010018299.1:126292-139172 GCA_904066015.1 Synergus gifuensis
AATGAGCACAAAAGTTGATACAACTTCACAGCTAGTTTATTCATATTAATATGAAAGGAGTTGGTTATTCGGTTAAAACTTCATTTATATAATACCTTTCTACTTTTTTTTTTCTTTTTGTAATCTTGAATTTTTTTAATTCTCTTCAGTATAGTTCCGTGCAATTTTGAAGTTCATTGGTTGGAATTCATAAATTTTGCTCATAACTATTACAGCCGTCGGTTTAGGAGACTGGAGGAAAAATCAGGTTTTCAAGGAAATTAAAATTATTAATCCCATTCAATTCAAGCCTTCTTACCGAGACCGTCTAAAAATTCCACTTGCATTTCCCTGACTTTTCTATTCTCTGACATGTGGCCGCCCTGTAATAAATATAAAAATAAAAAATATAAAATAGTAAATAAATATAATAAATTAAAAATATAAAAAATATATAAAAAATTAAATCTATAATAAATTCAACATAGTTTTAATATAAATTTTATTTTACAGCTCGTTTCTACGTGGGTCAAAATATGTACTTCAGTTCTGGATTTTCGACAGTGGATTGGAGTCGAGCAATTTCTGCCTGGTATGAAGAAGTACCCAAATTTAATTCTCAAATAGTGGACAGTTTTCAATTTCAACCCACAGTCGGTCATTACACTCAACTTGTATGGGGTAACACTCGTTATGTTGGATGTGGAAGAGTAACATATGGTGGAGCGTACAGGGTAGAAGGTTATCAGCGAATGGAATACGTTCTATCATCTTCGCCTCGAAACCAGTCTGTTATCGATACTGAAGATAAAAATAGAAGAACTGATATTCTTCCTGATTTACATGATATCTCATCCACATTTTCAGATTCAGTAGAAGATTTCCTGGTAAGTTTAAAATTATAAAATATTTATTTAGTAAGGGTGTTGGACCCAGGTGTTAAGCTCAAACTTCCATTCTCCATTTTATTTAACGAAAATTATAGATAAATATTTTTTCGCTCTGTAGCGTTAATCTTTTGTCAAATATAAGACTGCATACAGAGCGAAAAAATATTTATTTTCAATACTTTTTCCATAAAACGAAGAATTTAAAATCTAACTAAAATCTAAATAAAATGAAGAAATCGAATTTTTAGATTAGAACTTGGCTCCAACCCCCCTAAAACCTTTAGAAATCTTATCAAATTCCATGAAATCCTTAAAAATTCTACAAAATCTTTTAAGAATTACCTGAAAACTTTAAAATCCTTTAAACCCCATAAAATACTCTAAAACTCATAGAACTCCCTTGAAAGTTTTTAAAATTCGTGAAAACTTCTTAAAATTCTTATAATTCTTAACTGCTTGAAATTCTTTAAATTATACTATTTAAACTATACTATTTACTATTTAACATTTAAATTCCCTTCACGTCCTTTAAAATATACTCAAATTATTAGAAATCTCATTAAATTCCATGAAATCCTTACAAATCTATAAAATCTTCTAAAAATCAGAAAAACCTTTAAAATTATTAGAAATCTTATAAAATTTCACAAAATTCTTTAAAATTCCGTAAAATATTTTGAAAATTATTAAAATATCTTGACTTCATTTAAAACTCCTGAAAATTATATTACAAAATTTGAAATTCCTTAAAGTTCCTTAAAATTCTCTGAAACCCTTTGAAATCTCTTAAAATTCCTCGAAACTTCATAAGATTTAAAATCCCTTAAATTCTCTTATTATAAAATAGTCAGAAACCTTTTCAAATCACTTAAAATTTCTTGAAAACCTTCGAAATTACTTAAAATTCGTTAAGATTTCTTAAAACTCCCGAAAACCTCTTGAAATCACTTAAAAATCCACAACTAGCTGTGAAGTTGTATCAACTTTTGTGCTCATTCAATGAGCACTTTGCTTCCTGTAAAGCAAATATGATTTGCTTCCTCATAGAGGAAGCATTAATTATTCTTTACTTATTCCATGAAATCCTTAAAAATTCTTCAAAATCTTTTAATAATTAGAACAATCTCATAAAATTCCTTAAAATTTTACTACAACCTTCGAAATCCTTTTAAATTCTACAAATTCTTTTAGAAATCATATATGTATAGAAATTCTTTTGAAATCCCTCAATAAAATTATCTGACAAAGTTTAAAATCCCTTAAACCACGTAAAATATTTTAAAACTAATAAAAATCTCATGAAATATTTTTAAATTTGTGAAAACCTCTTAATATGCCCATCAGAAACTTCTTGAAATTCTTTAAATTCTACGATAACAGTTAAAGTCTCTTTACGTCCTTTAAAATCCATTAAAATTATTAGAAATCTTCCCAGAAAAAACAAGGACTGAAAGTGTTTACAGCTTAATTCAGTTTTTAGGCTGAATTTAAGTTTAAGAAATTAAATTCGTTAAGTTTAAGATTAAGAAATCTTAAAACAAGACTAAAAACTGACTTAAACTTAAATTCAGCCTAAAAACTGAATTAAGCTGTAAACACTTTCAGTCCTTGTTTTTTCTGTGTTGTTACAGGCCATGAAATCCTGAAAATTCTATAAAATATTTAAAAAATCAGAAAATCCCTTAAAATTATTAAAATCTTAAATTTCTTTTAAAATTCCAGAAAATTTTATTGTAACATTTAAAATTCCTTAAAGTCCCTTAAAATTCTCTGAAACAGTTTGAAATCTCTTAAAATTCCTCGAAACTTCACGAGATTTAAAATTCCTTAAAATCTCTCAAAACACCCAGAAACCTTTTCAAATCACTTAAAATTACACGAAAACCTTCGAAATACCTTAAAATTCGTTAAGATTTCTTGAAACTCCCAAAAACCTCTTGAAATCCCTAAAAAATTCAAAAAAACGATTAAAATCATAAATGTCTTGAAATACAAGTTAAAATTCGTAAAAAACTCTACAAATTCTTATAAAAACCTCTTGGAATTTTTTAACATTTCAAATCTCTTAAGGGCGTTGGACCCAAGTGTTAAGCTCAAAATTCCATTCTCCATTTTACTCAACGAAAATTATAGATAAATATTTTTTCGCTCTGTAGCGCTAATTTTTTTTCAAATTGAATATTTTCATTTTACTTAAAAAGTATTTGAGTTAGATATTTTATCGCTCTGTATGCATAATTCTAGTTAGAATTTGATTAATTCTACAGAGGGAAAAAATTCCAAATGTAATATTTGTTGAGTAAAATGAAGAAATCGAATTTTCAAATTAGAATTTGGCTCCAGCACCCTTAAATATATATTTCAATTATATTAGTAAATAAATTTTTATTTCTTTTCCTTTCCTTTAATTTTAATAGGACGAAGTAGCTGCACAATCATTTACCACTACTATTACTCAATCTTCAGAGGAAAACAATTTGGAACAGAGTACTGTTGAAAATTCTACAGAAAACGACTTCACGACAACAGTAGATATTAAAAAAGAACAAATCACAACACCATATACAAGTAATAATGCTGAGGAGGAAAATATTCCCGGGGAAACCACAGAAGAAAATACAACAGAAAATTCTACAGAAGATATTGACCAGTCGACATCAGAAATTAAAAATATTTTACCAATTCAAGATTCGTCAACTAACAATAAAAACTCTAAATTTACAATTTTCATTCCAGGCTACTGGATCTCAAATAGTCTGCGAGATTCAAACGGTAAAGTAGCCGGTTCTTTCCAATCTATAGATTTTTCTGAGCCAGGGGATTTAAATACGTTTATCAAAGAAACTCCTCCAACTGGATCGTTGAAAATCGCATCATGGAATTCTAAAAAAGGACAATGGGATTTCGTATCCAACCAAACACCATTAAATTTTCCAGCAGAAAATCCAGCTCAAATTCAAGTGAGCAAATTGACTGAAAAAGGATGGGTTCGAACCACTTATGCCAACCTAGGAAGGGATCAAATTTTGGTTTGCAATTATGGACCAGCTGGTAATTATTTGTTCCAACCAATTTATATTAAAGGTCCACCTTGTTCGAGATGTCCCACTGGATCTGTATGCAGAAACGGATTATGTACATGATAATAGAAGAATTAACGAAAATTTAAGGGTGTTGGAGCCAAGTTCTAATCTAAAAATTCAATTTCTTCATTTTACTTCAATAAATATTAAATTTGGAATTTTTTCCCTCTGTGGAATTAATCAATTTTTAACTAGAATTATGCGTACAGAGCGAGAGAATATCTAATTCAAATACTTTTTAAGTAAAATGAAAATATTTTATTTTGAAGTTAGATTTTGAATTCCTCGTTTTATGCAAAAAGTATCGAAATTAAATATTTTTTCGTTCTGTGTGCAGTCTTATATTTGAAAAAAGATTAGCGATACAGAGCGAAAAAATATTTATCTATAAATAATTTTCGTTGAGTAAAATGGAGAATTGAATTTTGAGCTTAATACTTGGGTCCAACGCCCTTAATAAATTTAAATTTATCAAAATCTTTTTAATCATCGGAATTTTTTCAGAATTGTGAAAAAATTCAAGAACAAAAATCTATGTAATTATTATAACTTTATAAGATACAAATGTCTAAGTGCTTTAGTTATTACAAGTATGAGATGTGAATAATTATCATTCATCACGTTGCAAACATTCTCTTGCTACAAGTCAAGGCAGAGATCAAGAAATATTTTGGTGTCTTTTGAACTCTACTAATTTTTTTCTTTTCTAGTAGTTAATTATGATAACTGATAAAACTTTAGTGGATAATAAAATAGATGATTTTTATTTTATTACTGAATTGATGATTTTTTTTTTAATAGAATATAATATTAAAAATAATTATTTTGCTATAAATTAAGATTATTATCATGGGTAAATAATGACTTAATTAATAAAGAGCGATTTTAACGTATCTTCTGGAAATACCAGATTTTTTGCATCAAGTCGCGTGATTCATATGTATGTATAAAAATTTGTTTTTTCTTCAAAATAAGCATCGTAATCAGCATAATAAACAAGACTGACTGAAGGCTCGATTTATTAAATGATCGAAGCAATAAAAGATTTTGTTAAGGGCGTTGGACTCAAGTGTTAAACTCAAAATTCCGTTCTTCATTTTACTCAATGAAAATTATAGATAAATATTTTTTCGCTCTGTAGCGATACTTTTCTTCGCCGAAACTGAAAAAACGTGCTTATCGACAGGTCTCAATTTACAATTAATTATTATTAAACAATAGGCAACTTTAGTTATTTTTTTCATTTTGTAGGCTTCGCTAGATCATACTGCGTGTGTATACCAAATTTCAAACAGTTTCAGTAATATTTGGCTAAGATTTCACGATTTATGTTTTTAAACATAATTCAATTTGGGGAATTTTTTTTTTAACTTTTTTATTTTTAGTATTAAAAATATTCATCGGACGAAAAAACTTTAAATAGAAAAAAAGTTGCTGTTTGTTCTTCTCTACAAGCCTACATTTTTAAAAATTTAATTTTTTAAACTTTAAAATTTGGATATCACAAGACGCTTGGACAATACTTTTGCGCATGCGTATTGCGTATAATATAATATTTTTTAGTATTTTAAATTGCGCGCGAATAGCAACCAATCAGATGCCGAACTCAACGCGTGCGAAGTGGTTATAAAAGGGATTTGAGATTTGAGAAAGACGGACTTGACATTTGAAAGAAACATGACTTGACATTTGAGAGAACTTGAAATGGATGTAAGAATATATGATGGAGCCCTAACCTGTGGGGCGTGTGACCAAGTAAGTAAGGGGGAAAGCTGTGTAATAGCGGCCATATTACCGTGGGAAGTTTCTTGGCTTTCGATTGGCTGAAATTTTAGTGCGGGGTTTTAAAATCTATCATTGTGTGTGTAAACCGCGACTTCCGTTAACCTATCATAAGCCAAGAAACAAATCAACCAATCAGAGGCTTCAAAACTTCCCTATGTAATATGGCCGCTCCATGTCCCCTTCGCAACTCAGCTGGCACATCCCCCTTGCCAAAGTTGGGACTTTGTGCTCCATCCATATATTTTTACATCCATGGAACTTGAGATTTGGGAAGTTGACATTTGGGAGACTCGAGTGTAGTCGAATCTTGTGACGTAAAAACGAACGTAACTTTGAACGTCGCGTCGTATTAGATCCCACAGATAAGGTTTCCGTTGGAGAACAATCAAATCGTTCTGATTCGTTGAGCGTCTGGAATCGTTGTAGTCGTGATTGGTTGAAACCAATTCCACGAAATAGTTCAGGTTCAGGGTGGCGTCCCATGGATCCGGAATGCGTTGCGTTTTTGCGTAAAACCATGAGAGTGAGAGAGACGCACTAATACTTTTAGTTGAATTCACAAACACTTTTATTTCACTTTTATAAGTAGTACAGTCAAACTAGCGGATTTTTCATGGTTTTGCGGAAAAATTGTAAGACCTATGAAAAAAATCAGAGATATTCTCGGGGGCAGCAGAAACATTATAGACCAAATTTGTACAAAAAATTTTGTACGCTACACCCCAAGAAGGGGGAAATAGCTGAAAAATCGGGTTTTTTAACGGAAAAAAGTGCATTTCTGGAAAAAAAGCTTTAAACAAAAGTTGTAGAGCGGGAAATTTCCTACGAAAATATGTAGGTTTCGTTCTTCTAACTTTATTTGTTTAGAAGTTATAAAATTGTTAATCAAAAACACGTAATTTGCCACAAGTTAATAAATAATGCAACTGCAGAGTTCTCGCTCAAGGTGAAGCATATTTTTGTAGCAGTGCAACAATCGACGCAAAAGCGAATTTTCCAAGTGTAATAGTTTATGAGTTATTCATTTTGAAATTAAGAAAAAGCTTTTTCCTAAATGCCATGCCGTTTTTTCCTGGAGACCGGAAAAAAATCATTTGCAGCTCGAATGTCTACCTGAGGGTACATTTTACCATAAACAATCAATAATTTTATTTTTTAATGAAAATTCATTGTTTTATTCCAGTTTACAACTAAGAGTCGAATTTCGACGAATCTTTATCGGTTAATAACTCGACAATTAACGATCGAATGATTTTTTTCTTCTTGTTATGGCTAGTGGGAATTTTTTAGAAACTTTTGAGACAAGTCTCGTTTGTTTATAACAAATAGAAAGGGAAGTAACTTTGTTTTTTTTTTAAATTCATAACTTCCGTTCTATTTGTTACTTACAAATTTAGATGAAATGAAAGGGCGACTACTCGCGGTAGCCGGTGAAAGACAACCCTCGCGAGTCCGCTCGTCGGCGCGCCGTAGCAGGAGAGGGGATAGCGATTCTCTGATTTTCCGAGGCTCTCGCGTTATAGGGTTGTGAGTCAATGAAACGTTTCATGGAAACATTGAAACTTTCATGAAACGATGAAACGTTTCATGGGACCAAAATTTTTGAAACATTCGAAAGTTTCACGAAAACGTATGCGCATGCATACTCATGTTAGGTTGAGGTTAGATCATCCCGTGTTTTTAGGTTAGGGCATGTTTGGGTTCTTAAAGGCTAGAGCACAATGGAGAACTCACGAAGTAACATAAGGACACGAAGGAATAATAAGGAGACCGAACTCCCTCTCGCAACCTGGAAACAAAAACTAGATCATAAGTCTTTAGAAGACCTTTACTTGTGTGCGCATGTGCGCAGTTGTCCTCTTCCTACTCGTGGGAAAGTGTGCGAGTGAGAAAGTTTTTAAAATTGCGATATTAGATAGAGAGGTTATGTTCGTTTGTTGATTGTTATATGAACGATATTCCAAATAAATTATATAAACAATATTTTCAGTACGACATTTCACGACATTTTACGATGCATTACATTTTACGACATTTTCGATCTTAGACATCTACGTCGATATTTTTTTCATTATGTAGGTTTTTTATCACAAAAAATATATTTGGAAGTGATAGAAAAAAAAAGTTTCAATAAATTTATTTCAACGTATGATTAACGAAACAATAACAAAGATTTATTACAACTTCAAGATTTCAAGATCAAAAAAATGTAATAAATATTCTACATACTTACCACTTTTATAATCCACTCTTTTTAACTATAAAAATCTAAATTTTGTCACACACCGCTGTATACCGCATGAAATCGCATAACAAACGAACATAACCTCTCTATATGTCAATTTTAAAAACTTTGTCATTCGCACACTTTCCAACGAGTAGGAAGAGGACAACTGCGCACATGCGCACACAAGTAAAGGTCTTCTAAAGACTTATGATCTAGTTTTTGTTTCCAGGTTGCGAGAGGGAGTTCGGTCTCCTTATTATTCCTTCGTGCATAAAGAGTAGGAACTCCCCACGAAGGAATAATAAGGAGACCCAACTGCCAGTGGAAAGTCTTTCGAAACTGGAAACAAAAACTAGATCATAAGTCTTT
Source organism: Synergus gifuensis (assembly GCA_904066015.1). Lineage (NCBI taxonomy): Eukaryota > Metazoa > Arthropoda > Insecta > Hymenoptera > Cynipidae > Synergus > Synergus gifuensis. The sequence goes on from CAJFCO010018299.1 coordinate 134,626, forward strand.
AGAAGGCCTTTACTTGTGTGCGCATGTGCGCAGTTGTTCTCTTCTTACTCGTGGGAAAGTGTGCGAGTGAGAAAGTTTTTAAAATTGACATTAGATAGAGAGGTTATGTTCGTTTGTTGATTGTTATATGAACGATACTCCAAATAAATTATATAAACAATATTTTCAGTACAACATTTCACGACATTTTACGATGCATTACATTTTACGACATTTTCAATCTTAGACATCTACGTCGATATTTTTTTCATTATGTAGGTATTTTATCACAAAAAATATATTTGGAAGTGATAGAAAAAAAAATTTTCAATAAATTTATTTCAACGTATGATTAACGAAATAATAACAAAGATTTATTACAACTTCAAGATTTCAAGATAAAAAAAATGTAATAATATTCTACATACTTACCACTTTTATAATCCACTCTTTTTAACTATAAAAATCTAAATTTTGTCACACACCGCTGTATACCGCATGAAATCGCATAACAAACGAACATAACCTCCCTATATGTCAATTTTAAAAACTTTGTCACTCGCACACTTTCCCACGAGTAGGAAGAGGACAACTGCGCACATGCGCACACAAGTAAAGGTCTTCTAAAGACTTATGATCTAGTTTTTGTTTCCAGGTTGCGAGAGGGAGTTCGGTCTCCTTATTATTCCTTCGTGGAACTCCCATTTCAAGTGGCCGCGTGTTTCCCGACATTACTAGAATTAGTGGAACTAGCGCTCCTTGCGTGAAAAGCTTGTAAACATGAATTTTCTCTACTTTTTGTCATCTGCTGTGCGTGCTGACGCTGTCAAAACCGTCAAAACAATTAAACGTTTCTTTCATTTTGTAAATATAAATTTATGATTGTATAAATTTATTATTTATAATCATTTAATATTATTATAAAAAGATTGAAGACCATGGAATTACAAAAGAGAGACGTTTCAAAAGTAAGTATTTATGTTTGCATTATGGGATGTAAAATTAAAAAGAGGTTAGATAAGTCAAAATATTGTGTGAATACTTATAAAAACATAAATCAGCTGTAAGTAGTGCATTGGGGCAAATTCACGAAGGCAAAAAATAAACAACCTTTCACTTTTTTAGGTTATGTTGCTGAGCAGCAAATCTAAATTATTAATAGATATATTTACTTATATTATATGTTAGATAATAAATTTTTAATTATTGTAATCATTATTTTGGAATAAATCTGTTTTTAGGTTATGAATTTAGTTTTTATAATATAATATACAATAATATACAATAATAATAATATAATAACAATAAATATATTTACTCACTTTCAAATTATCCTTTTCATTACAACATTTCAAAAGCTGTCAAAAGTATTATTCACAAACGCTACAAAATAAAAAACACTTCGTGGACTTCGTGTCAAAAACTCACAAACAGAACAAATTCAAAAAATACATGTCATGTGATGCATGTTTACAAGCTTTTCCCGCAAGGAGCGCTAGTTCCACTAATTCTAGTATTGTTGGAAAACACGCGGCCAGTTTTTCTCATCGGCACACACGAAGTTCCTACTCCTTATGTTACTTCGTGGGAGAACTAAACCTATTACCTAAGATTCTGTCCTTTTCTATCATATGGCCCTATCTCTTTTGCGGTCACGTGACAAGAAAGATAGAGCAATATGATAGAAAAGGATAGAATCATCATTAGGTTTAGGGAATAGGCTTAGTTGAGAACTAAACCTTTAGAGAACTAAACCTATTACCTAAGGTTCTGTCCTTTTTACATTCTCATCAGAGAAGGTAATTAGATTTGTGTAAAATTTGACCCCCCCAGTTTTTGTCAAGGCTTTTACGAATGTGTGTGTGTGTGTGTGTGTGTGTGTGCCTGCTGTCTGTCTGTCTGTAGATTTTTAGTTTGTGAGCACGATAACTTTCGAAAGAATTGACAGATTGGATTTTCCTTTGGTATACTCTTTAAGTGTCCTAAAATGAAGGTCAAGTTCGTTGGCCAGCCATTTTGGATAAAAATTCAAAAAGTTGGAGCATTTTGAAAAATTTTGAAACCACTTTTTTTTTTAATCTAAAAATTCTAATGACGCAAGTTTGTAGTACTCAAAAAGGCGAACAATTTTTCTTAATGACTTTTTTGGACAAAAGAAAAATTCAAAGACTTATAACATTTTGAAAATCCAAAAAAATGAAAGAAAACATAAATTAGAAGCCAAACAACGCACGATATGAAAAAAGTCTAAAGATGAAAAATGTTTCTTTTTGAACGCCCTATAGAATCCGCGTAACAACTTTTTGAATTTCCTTAAAAAATCGAAAATTAAAATTTTGAGCCAAAAAACGCGAGATGCAGAGAAAATGATAAGAAACATAATTATTCACCTTAAAAAGATCTACAAGTTCTCCTTTGGCCATTTTTCAATAGGATGATTAGTTTTCGTTTTAATCGTGAAAAATATTGTTAAACAGAGCCGAGCGCGAAGCGCGAGTGCCCTGATGAGAATGTGCTCCTTAAGGTCGATAGAACCTTAAGTAAATTAGTTAAATTTTGCATTCAAAGCTGCAATTTAATTTAATTTAAATTAATTAAATTTTAAAAAAATATATAAAAATATAAATTATATATAAAAAATATATAATTTAATTAAACTTAAAAAAAAACATATAGGTTCAAGCGTCCTGTAAAGCGCAAGCTTCACGAAGGGCACAAGCGCGCGAAGCGCGCAACACGGAGCGCGAAGCGCGACGTGTATATATTTCGGAGCGCGAAGCGAGACGATCGAACTATATTCGACCCCCCGCGCGCTCATTTTTGCGAGCGAAGCGAACCGCGCGCGATGAGAATGTGCCCGCGAAGCGGGCAGATTTTTTTTTTTGATTTGAGTATAAAAGAAATGAGTATAAAAGTATAAAGAATTAATTTCAAATGAATATAAGAAATATAAGGAATTAATTTCTTTAGAGATACAAAATTAACGTAAAAGGAAAATAAAGGATTAATTTCCTTCAAAAAAACCTTCATAATCACTTTCTTCAAAGTTAAAATTCAGGTTTTCTTCTAAATCAATTTGGTGGTTAGGTTGTTGTAGGTATAGTGGATGAATAGGGACCTGTTCAGGTTGGGCCATCACTTATAGTGGCGTAACTATGTAGTAGCGAAACCCCGCATTGCGGGGAGGCCTCCTCCTCTGAGGGGTCACCGAGGGGCCTCTTAAACTGAGTAGAAAAAATAAATTTCACTCTATATTTCTATTTTTATTTTTAAAATTTAAATTTATTCAAAACTTTGGTTTATTACAAAGCGATTTATATATCGACCTATTCATTGTTTCTTTTTATTTTCAGAGGGGCCTCCTAAAAATTTTCGCGGGGGGGCCTCCAATTTTTAATTATGCCACTGGCCATTACCCTACCATACCCCTCCAGTCTCAGCCTCAACGCCAAAAATATGTCCACTGGGGGGATCATTGTTACGTTAATATAGTCCCAATGAGGCCCTCCCCATTGGGATGATTTAGGGCCAATCTAAAATTGGCTGTCAAATCTCGCAGCCATCCACTGTCTATCATGGCCTAAACGCAACCTCCGCAAGTCCCTGCGGGTCTTACATTGAAATGTGGCAGGTTGCATGCAGAGCACGATATAAACAGTGACACATCCAGGGACAATGTCAGATGGATGAAATGAGGTTTCCATTCAGGGTGATCTTGCAGTCCCTGAATTTCGAAGCAAAGGGAGCACATCCAGTGCCACCCTTCTGTGTCGCTCGCATATATTAATTCCTGAAAGGATTAACCGAGATTAACCCAGGGTTACGCTATATGTATAAATATAATTATATTATATATAATTATTATATTATATTATTATATTATTATTATATTATATTATATTAAATATAATTATATTATAATTATATGTATAAATATAATTTAACAAGGAAAGAATTTTAATCCATTTTTTTGTATATTTATGTTTAAATGTGTTTTATATAGAATTTTTTTTTAATTAAAAATTTTTCCTTTTCCTTACTTGTAGGATCGCGTCCTCCATAAGGAGACCATTATTTCCACGAAAATTCCTGATTGTTGCGTGATTATTTATTTGCAGATCTTGGTCTTGATACTTCCGGATTTTCTTGGTTAGTGTACTTTCTTATCCGTGTAAGTATTTCGTTTAACTTTACTCTATTTATCGACAGTGGCGTAACTATGTAGTAGCGAAACTCCGCATTGCGGGGAGGCCTCCTCCTCTGTGGGGCCTCCGAGGAGCCTCTTATAGCGTATTCGGTGAAATTTTAAATAATTTTCAGAGATTTTACAATGTTTTGTAGGATATTAAGTTATTTTAACGACCTAAGGGATTTTAAGACATTTACGACATTTCATTGGATTTTCAGGAATTTTAAGGGATTTCATAAGATTTCATGGGAGTTTATGTAATTTTATAGGCTTTGATGATATTTTGGGAGCTTCTGAGTAATTTGAATTCACTTTAAGATATTTTATTAGATATTAAGTAATTTTAAGCACATTTTTTTCCAGAAATTTTAAAGGATTT
>CAJFCO010018300.1:0-45064 GCA_904066015.1 Synergus gifuensis
TGAAAATACTGTTAATTGGAATCACTTGATATTTCATTAAAAATAAAGTAATTTTAAACTGAAAGTAATCTTCTTAATCTACTTCTTCATTGTCATCAATAGGTATAACGTCCAAATCAGTGATTCCTCCATTTTTGCAAAGCTCATATAACATTGGCAAATGACTATTGCTTCTTACGCCATGATTGCATTCTATCAAAGTTGCTCGTAAGGATGAGAGAGGAATTTGTGGATATCCTATCATTTTACATCTCATTTCCAAAGTATCTGTCCAAATGGTATTTCCGAGATGAAGATTTACCTAAATACAATAATTAAAAATAGATTTTGTAAGTATATTTTTGCATATTAAGGTTTTGAAAAATATTGATATTTTTTGAAACTGAAATGATTTGAAGTTTTTTGCATTAACCTTTAAAGTTAATCCATAAAGTATAAAATTCTCAAACATTCTGGAGAATATTCTTGTGCGAGAATGTTCCCCTTAAAACCTCCAAAAAAATTTACCTTTGCGATTAGAGAAGAGCTCATACGTAAGTTTTCTTGGAACCAAGACTCCACAGCTGTGTTTGCGCAATAATCCCATGCATATTCATTGTCAAATGGTGCGATATTTGACAAGAAAACTTCAACGATGTTCGTCTGATACTTTGCAAGATGCTCAGGAATATGCAAGAGTTTATTCACCTGAAGAAATATAAATGAATTCAATAACACTGTAATGAAATGATTTACTCCAATGTCATTGCAAATTGAGCAAGTAGCTTACCCAGACTTTCGGAATTATTTTCCCATCATCGATGCATCTCACATTGACGATATAAGGTTCGTCGAACTTGTCTTTCGAAACGATGTTCAGGATTTGCACTCGTTTATAATGATCAATACTTTCTTCCATAACGCAAATATCTCCAACATGAGTATTTTTGCGTCCTCTCCTGTAAATAAGAAAATTAAAATAACTCAAAGTTCAAACCTTAAAATTCGATTTTTTCGTTTTATTAAATTAATATTATAATTAGATATGTTTTCGCTCTGAAACGGTACTTATTTTTGAAATATTAGTGTATTAAGTGTGTTAAAAGTGTACATATTTTCGCTCTGTATGCATATTACTATGTAAAAAGTGAATAGCACTACAAAGCGAAAAAATGTCTAATTATAATATTGATTAAGTAAAATGAGGAAATCGAATTTTAAGGATAGCAATTAATGTCACCGCCCTTAAGTAAGAAAACAAAATAACCTGTTATTAACATTGGCGTAATGTTTCTGCATTTGCATTGAAAGTCTCACTGAATGATCGTAAGGATAGGTGATAGGATCCTTTTGATCTTTTTTTAAGCACTTAACCAATCTGGCAGAAAAGTGCGTCGCATTGTGGATATAAATCACCATTAGTTCAACGGTATCGCCACTGAAATTAATGTATGTATATAATACAAATCAAATAAAAAGCTTTTGTTATATCTCTTGATCACTTCCAACTTACATGGATACATTCGTTGTGGGATCATCTACGCCTTTGAGAACACAATGCCTATAGGGACAGTTTGTCCTCTTGGGGCAAAATCCTAACGCTTTTACGTTATCACAGATAGGGTAAGCTTTCTTCTTTCGATCCAAGGTTACCGCGATTTCCTGAAAAGGAAATACACTTATGGAAAATCTCTTTCCAAAATTAATATTGAATTATGTTTTTAAGGGTGTTGGATATAGTTTCCAATATATACGCACATTTCTATTTGAAAAATGAGTACCGACACCGAGCAAAAAAAAATCTAATTACAATATTTGTCAAGTAAAGTGAAGAAATCAAATTTTTTCGTTAGAACTTGGATTCAACACCCTTAATCAATTTCAAAATGTCTTACATTAGCTGCTTTCAACAAAGAAGCTGGAATCGTAACATGGAGTCTTTGCATAATTTCCACGAGACCTTGGAACTGCACATCATTAGTGTCATCCACAATTATGAGGACTTTGCACTTTTTTTTGTCTTTGTCCTACAAGAAGAAGAAAAATTAATGTCTGGTTCAAGATGAAAACTTAAGGGTAGTTTAATATTATGAATTAATATTACAGAATTCCAGTTATCCATCAGAGTTGAGAATCTGTAATAAAATCTGGATTTTGAAGCCAAGTTAACCGAATGATGTATCAACCAGTTTACGTCCCTTATATCTAAATTAGGAAGTACGTCGTCCGTGCAGATAATAATTGGATACATTCCGGAAACACTAGTTGACCAATCCTCTTTAATACCAAGCACATCATGAACGCTCATTTTGCTATGAGCCAGAAGAGTCTTCTTATTGTGAGATTTTAGATAAGTATTTAACTGAATCGCGTCATCAGCATCCGTACACAATATCATTATTTTCTCAGTGACGATTTCATCGAATTCATCCAGTGCCTCTAGAATAGCAAACAAATTCATCAAACAAAATCTTTAAACAAAGAAAATTAATTTTCTTGAGAACAGGAGACTGGAGTCGGAAAAAATCTGAAATTGTTTTTCTTACCCAAGATTTTTTCATTCTTCTGTTGAGATCTAACAATCATGAGCTTGGGTTGCACCTGAGAGAAAGCAGCTGCCTCCATGTAAGAGCCAATACACACATAGGGATAAACAATTGCCTTGTCCACGAATTGTCTCAAACCCACAGTCCATCGTTGTGCAACTGCAATTACTTGAAGGGATAAACCATCGTCATACCGTTTTTCATTCTCTCTCATTATTTTATGTTTGAAGAATATCTCCATCGACTACAAAAATTGCAAAGGAATTATAATAATCCGAAAGTAATTATTTACAATAAATTAAAATCGTATGAAATAGTTACCGTCTGGAAATACTTGTCTAGTATCACATCAGCTCCATCAAGAATAATGTGCCAAAGACGATACAAATTAATCACATCCATATTTTTAAATTTTTCAATGAACCTAGCTAAAAATGGAACTGTTGTTACAAGAATTTGACAGCCGTTGTAGATTTTTGCCTGAAAATAATAATCGGTAAGAATTTCATGTTTGTAAGACACTAAAAGTTCTGAAATAATGTTTGTTGAAAAGTTACCAATAAGGATTTCTCAGGTGTTCCGTTCAATGCAGCTACTGTCTTAATGTGTGGGTACTGTATTAGGAATTCGTGACACAAAGAGGTAACATTAGCCACATCTATTGACGATGAACAGAGTATCAATGTTGTTGGTGTAATATCTTTGCCTTTGGGAAGCTGAAGAAGATTACGAAATTGAGTAACAATTATTTTACAATCAATTGTAAACTATGAACTAAATTTTCAAATCTCTTAAATTATTTAATCGTAAATTAAAATTAGAAATATATTAGTAAACCTTGTTTTTAGTAGCTAGGGAACTGAGAATCGGTAGTAAATATCCGTAAGTTTTTCCAGAATCTGGAGGACTGACAGATATAACATCGAGACCTTTCTTCACAGCTGGCCACATGTAGCACTGAATTTTTTTCGGACGACTGATCTCTTGAGCGTCTAGTGCCTAAAATAATTTAGAATTATTGTTACTTTATGAAATCCAGGACACTTTATTAGCTTTAATTTTAATCAAAATGGTACTTTGTGAATATGAGCTGAAAACCTAGCATCCGTAATATTATCGATGAAATCACACTTCTGAACGCTTCGAATCAGTATTTGTAGGTCGTGCTTCTGACAGATGTTTCTACGACTTCCTTTAGCTAAAGGGTCGATAACTTCGCCATTTTGTCTAAAAAGGGAATATATATTTGAAATTTGTCGTTTGAGAATTTTTTAATTATTAATTAAATCTTGATATACTTCTCTTCCTCATTTTCTGTTCCTGTGTAAGTAGTCGAGCAATTAAAATCACTAATGCTTTCAGTCTTCGATTCAGACTTCGATTCAGTTAGGAAAGATTCATTTAAGTCTCCATTGGTCATTATTAACAGGCTATCATTAATTTTTTTTACTGGGCTGTTTTCTGTCAAGTCCGGTTCATGAATCATTGTGAGAAGAGCTGCATATAAATATTATATACATATAATATTATTATATAATATTATTATAAATATTTTAATCTTATGCTTTATAAACTGAGAAAATTGTTTTCAAAGTACCTTTATTTAAATGCAATGCGAACAAACTGAGGGTAAGAGCTTTGCTGAGAACTACTAATTCGTCTTCAATGATCAAGAAAAGTTCACCATATTTTTTCCCATTTTCATCACGAGCTTTTGGTTCAAAGTATATCTTTTGAGCTGCACATACTAGCTCTCTCGTACACTGAATAGCTGATTCTGTCCACTCTTCGACGATACTAAAAAATGTCATATTACAAATTATTTAAGAACTAAAACTCTCAATGCGGTATTTTAAGATTTACAGTCTTTCTTTTGTTCCCCTGTTTCCCCCCCTTTTTTGAAATTCAACTATTTCAGCCTGGTATTTACAAAAAATTTTATATTAAGTTAAAACATACGACACTATAGTCTTCTCTTTAGATTTGTTACTCTTGGCGATAGTAGCAGGAATCAAATTATTTAGTCCTATCGTGGACGTTATATATTCTTCAGGCACAATATCCTTAGCAATTTTCCGCAAATCGTTTCTCTTCAATTCTAAAGAAATGCCATAGTCTGGTAAGAAAACGTTATATTTTGTTCTAGTATCGTTCATGCGACCCAAAATTCCCCGGCACCACCAAGCAGGAAGATCTTCGTTATTTATATTAAACACAACCACCGTCTGGAAACAAAAATGTAAATTTTAATAACGAAATTCGGTTTATTTTAAAGGTTTTCATTAGAAAATGATTGTATAAATTTCTGAACGTACATCTCCTAAATTAAGTATCTCATTAGGCTCTTTGTCAAAGTCAATGTACTTTTGAGCGTAGATCTGCAACTTTTTACTAATTACATTTGCTCTCAAGGCATGATTTTCCAACTCATAGATTCTTATAAAATACGGATTGATGATATTCGTTACTTTTACAGCGACTGCACTGAAAGGTATTTTCGTGATATCCTCTGAAATATTAATTATTTAGTATAATATTAACTGAACAAAATGCTTGTAAGGATAAAAAATTATTGTATTATAAACAATATACCATATATTGCCGAATCCATCACGATTCTATCTGCTGCTTGTAAAAAATAGATTTTCGATAATTATTGATCAAAAAATTTGTAAACTACATAGCTGCGAAATCAGATCAACTTTTGTGCTCATTCAATGAACACTTTATACATATATTAATCTTATTACAGGACAATTAATTCGTCTTCACACAGGGAATCTTTAATTTCCCTACACATCCGTTTTGAATTATGATAATACGAAAAGTTGTGGTTAAAAAATCAATTTTTGAAAACTAAATCATAATTTTTTTTATTTTCAATGAAATATGTTAAAAAAACCCATTTTCGGCGTCTGAATATTGTCACTGATACAAAACTTTCTCTATGAGGAAGCAAAATTGGTGACAAACAGATATATTAAAAGAAAACTATAATTAAAAATATTAGATCAATATAATGAGATGAGTTTTGAGGTTAGGGTCTTATAAAAAGAAATTCCTGAACAGCTGTGAAAAAATCTTAGAAAATTATTAATAAAAAGGATGATAAAACTCATTGACTAAAACCGTTTTTACCTAAATCATTTAAATTTTTACTGAGAACTCTTAAAATTCCATATTTGTTCTCAACTACTTTTAGTTATTTCTTTTCAAATACGTTTCACGACTTCAATTTCGGTTTTTTCAATGCAAATAAACAAGAATAAGTCTTAAAAAAATCTGGTAAAATGATGATGAGTTTTGTACTTATAAAAATTAAAATAACCGAAAAATTTGTTAATATATTAAAAATCTCACGTGCTCAAACAAATAACAAACCGGTCAGAAATGTTTTTTTATATACATATATATATATGCATATGTATATATATAGAGTTCGAAAATTCTCGGTAAGTTATCGTAACTTACGTAATTTAAGAGAATTAACGAGAATTTATGAGAATTAACATTTTATAACATTATCTAGGTAAAAAACCGCACCTCGTCCTCTAACCAAAGATATCATCATTCATTGTGGTAAAATTACGATAATATTTTTTACAGTGTACTTACTACAGAAATATTTTTTATTTTTCATTTAGAGGGGGAACAATCCCCTTGGTGCCCCCTCTGGCTACGGTCATGGATTATCGACGGCCCTGAGCCCCTGAGACTGCTTACTGACTTTCTGTTGGAGAAATTCTGCCGTTGGCTGAAATTGGGATCGCGCGCCAAATTTGGACCAATGGCAGTATTTCTCTAACCGATTGCCAATGTGTGCTGCCATTGGTCAAAATTTGGCGTACGATTCAAATTTCAGCCAACGGGAGAATTTCTCCAACGGAAAGTCGTTGAGCAGTCTCAGGGCCGTCGATAATTCATGACCGTAGCTAGGGGGGCACCAAGGGGAGGATTATTCCCCCCTAGAAATGAAAAATAAAAAATGATAAAAAATGATAAAAATTTAAAAAAATAAATTTTCATAAATTCTCGAAAATTGTAAGGTAATTTATTTTAACGTAATTTATTTTAACGTTAATTTATTTTAACATATGTAAACTTCATGCTTTCATTGGACTGCGACTGCACAGCCATTTTTTTTAAACGATATATTATAAATATCAACGAATCAGAACGCAGTATTTGCGCGCCACTAAAATCAACATATAATTTCCGCTGAGAGAAAATAAAAAAGCTATGGTGTCGTTCGCGTGTGTATTTTTCTCGTTTTTTATATAGAAAATAATCAGAAAATTTATGATAATGTCTCTTTTTAAAGCGCATGAAGTACTGGGAAAATTATACGCAGAATATATGATTGCATTGCCGGCGGTAAATCTTTCCAAAACGCAAAAGGTAACTAACCTACAAAATCGTCTTTTTAGGTTAACTTTTAGAAAAACATCTTATATAATTGAAAAAATAGTTTAAACTCTAAACTATCACTTTGTAAGATTCACAGATTAAAGTTCTTCAATTGATATTTATTAAACTTACTTTTAGAATTGTTGTCAAGCATAAGTTATGCAAAATTGAAACCTCGATGGAAATTCTTTTCTGCATTTAATTGTTATTTCTTTCTTTCAAGGAAATATCAATTTTATTTTTATATTCATTTAAAGCTTATGATTTAATGGTATTTTCACCAATAAAAGGAGTGGCATAGATGTGCAACTTTCATAGGTTTCAGTTAGAAAGTTCATTCGATATTGTTTTTAATAAACTGATCGTTTTTTCCCTTTATATAGCTTTGTGTATATAGTTTCAATTGAATAACAATAAATCCCGATTCTTTATTTTCTTTGTTTTTATATCTATTATGATTGTCGAAAAGAACGATTTGGTTATATTATTTTAGGCCAAACATTATAGATACCTTCTTTTTTTTTAGGTATTAATTGTTTGCTTCACTGGTGGAACGTTATTACTGGGCAGCTTAGCACAGTTTTTGAAAAGGAGAAGACGACATCCTTTACCATCTTCACGCAGAAGTATCAGAGATGCTCGACAGAGATTTATTAATTCAAAAACTTCTAATTTTGGTGAGTTTAATTCCCTTGTATGTAATTAAAATCAATGCACATCGTTTTATATTCAGTCTAGTTTTTCTTTCGTTTTCAGATGCAGTTTCTCAAGTTTCGTGGGCGAGAAGAAGTGAAGCGAGTACTCGAAGTCATATAAGTGATAGAGCATCTCTTGTTTCTTCGATACCAGGTGGACCAGATGGAGATGTTAGACTCACTCCACAACAGTATGGTGTTCTTGGTGAGTCATTTATGATCAGTTAAAGGCATGTGGTAACTGCCATATTAGAAATAACCGTTTGGGCAATTTATTTTCAGTTTATTCTGCATCAGGCTTCACAGTCTTTCCCCTATTCCTATTTTTTTCCAATTTCCAAGAAATTCATTTTCTTTAGTTGAAAAGTTAAATATTTAGTTGAAAATTAATCTCAGATTAAATTCAACTTGGATTAAAATTGGAATTTTTTTGTATTTACAAGAAAATATACAAATGGCGAGGGTTAAAGAGTACTGAAACAAGATGAAAAGAGTTCTTTTCTGTTTGAAAAAGCAAAGAGTGCTATGGCAATATTTATTTTCATCTTTGTATTTATATTACAGAATTGTAGAGATGCTTTGGGTACATTTTGTGAACAATATTAATATCTCCTTCGCTAAAGCTGCAAAGTGAATTCGCTTTTTTTTCTTGTTCAGAGGTAGTTTTCACATTTTCATTGCTACAGTTTACTGAAAAGTATTCATCCATATTGACCAGAAAAAACGAATTATCATAAAGAATGATCGAATAATTTAATTCAAATACCTAAAATGATATGAAAAATACTTAGAAATCTTACTCCTATTAATACATCGGTCATCCTTCACCTCACAAGATATCGTAAATTTGATGATCAGCTTTGCTTTTCATACAAGCTAAACGTTGATATAAAGCAGCAATGTCTTTTCGTAAGGCATCACGTAGTAATTGAACGATAAAGTGCTAAATATGGAATGTAATCTTATTTTTTCATAAACTTAATATAAATTAATTTTAACGCAATATAAACTCCCACTGCTCTCGAGGAAGTAAAAACTCAATACACATTTGTAAGAGTGAAACGTAATAAGAATTATAAACTTAAATTCTACACTCTTGTGTGAAAACGATAAATCATTAAATAATTATATAGTAACAATTTAATACACCTATCAAGACTTTTCAGTCACATTGTATATACATATCAGTGTCTTCAATTATCTTCTTTTTATTCGCCAATTTCTAAAGTAACACACCACGTTGCAATCTTTTTGAGCTATCAAAATCGCTAGCGTCGACACTGCTACTCTAGAAATTCACAAGACCTACAGCTCTACAAGTCTCTTACAAGCTACTCTTACAAACCTTACAAAGTTCTAAAATTATACTGCAATCTCAAAAATATAGCATAGCTATAATAGTTCACAATTCTTTCTTATATTCGGCGTTCGCTCTTCTCCGCCAAATGAAATACTCTGTATTGCTCTCTTGTCAAGAAAAACAATACTCGAAATAGTTGTAGCTTTTGTGCTTTTAGGCTCCCTTCAAGGAAGGCATTTACAGGGCATTTTGGTTCTCGAGGAATCTTTTCTAGGTGGGAGGACTTACAAGTTACAATACAATCGACGAAGGCATAAAACAGCCAACTCGTAGGTAGTACAAGACGGAATGTAACGATTACTCTCACAAGGATGTTGAATCCAACTTGTAATCTCAAAATTCAATTGCTTCATTATTTTACTAAAGCAATTTTAAACTTATAATTTTTTTTTCGTTCTGTAGCGGTACAAAGCGAAAGAAAATGTAATTTTAATACTTTTTGAGTAAAGTGAAGATTGAATTCTGAGGGTAATTTTGAATTCCTCGTTCAACGCAAAAAGTATTAAAAATAAACATTTTTTCGCTCTATAGGCACATTTCTATTTTAAAACAGAATACATGTACAGAGCGAAAATATATCTACTTCCAATAATTGTTGAGTAAAATGACGAATTTAATTTTGTGGATAGAACTTAAATCCAACACCCTTAATTACTTTTTATCTTTATCTCGGCTGCGATAGCTTGTACTTAATACTCTGTGAGACTAGCTCATTGTCATTTATAGATCTTTTATATCTGACTACGCTAAGTGTACAACGTATATACTTTTTTTTAATATCAAGGATTTTTTTATCTGAAAGGCAAGCATATGTTGGTACCAGGGCAAATCCGGTACCCAGCAACATAGCCAAAGAGTTTGTCATTTGAATTGCACCCGTTATAGATGAAGGTACGGCGACAATTATTATATCTTCTATATAGATTCCTTTTTTTTCTCATCGACAATACTCTACGATGCTAGTCTATTGTAATTTATGCGTTCTAGTTGGTAAGCCGGATATTGGTTCTTCACGTGATTCTGATGAAAGCCATCACGAGAGACATCACGATTGTTACCAAACTCGGTACAAAAGACGCCACAGAATTCTCGCTATCAATTTTATTCTTCCACGAAAGAGTTCCTCCATCGTCGTTCTGCATGTTCGATCCGTCAGATTTTCTCGGTGGTGTAATCATATTTTCATCCACTGTTTCCTCGTTGGGACCTTCCAGTTGCGAAACTTCTTTCGTTAACAAAATAGGCTCCGGAGCTCTCGTTGTCGTCGTCGTGGTTGTTGTTGTAGTTGTTGTTGTCGTAGGAGGTGGCAGAGTTGTAGGTACTAAACTATTGTTGTGTAGGAAGAAAACTGGACTGAATTCGGGCCTGACGTCTCTCATCGTTTCCTCTTGTCGAAATCCGCTTATCGTACGATCCTTTGTTGTTTGATCATCGTAAACGGCGACTAGATTCGCCGAATATGATGTCTCCATGTCTGTATAATTCGCGACTAGAGTCACGTTCACGGCTGTTCCAGGTTCGAGTGGATATTTGACTCTGTAAAGACAAAATTCCAAATTCAAATTCATTATTCTAATTTTGCTAAAAGTGCGTTCGGAATCCGGTAAGAAGGCTTGAATTAAAAAGTACTAGAGTGCAAGAGAAAGATTTTTGTGAATACTTTTAGATAACAAAAAACAACTTTGAGTTACTACATTTTGTAATCTCTTTTAAGTTTGCACTTTTCATTATTTTTATTTACTGTATTTCGAATGATTATGAAGTAAAATACTTTTAAAAACGCATATTAGTTATTTTACATTGTCAGGAGTGATTTCTACTCATATAGTTGGGGTAGAAAATAATTTTATAAATTTTTATCACAATTTCTAATTGAAAGTTCATTTTTTTTTCCTTGAAAATTAAACTATGTCGAGTAAAATAGAACCCTTAATGCAAGCTTCTTACCGAGAACTTATTTAGGGTTTTGTTATATTTACGTGTAATCAACGACTCTTTCTTTCCGCTCTGAAATTCCCCAGGCAATGTCAGGCAACTTAGTTTTATTTTGAAGAATTATTGACGTATTGAGGCCTTTGAGAATAGCATGACCCTGACCCCAGTACTGGGTATAATTGTACGAATACGAAAAGACTTCCGCCATTATTCCAGCTTGAGAGCCTGTATTTCTCATTGTCGCTGTTCCCAGAACTTTCGGTGTGCGTTTCTTTTCTCTTATCTTGTTGGCGTAGAGTTTGACGTTATTTAACTCGTAGCGAATAGGCTCTGCTTCCACGAGAACTTGACCTTTTTCTGCAGATCCTTCTGTCCCATCCTGAAAAAAATGTGAATGTTTTTTAAAAGAATTCAAACTTGAGAAATAAAGTGAAACTACCAGCTTCCACTGCAGTTATAAAGAGAAATTTAAAATACTTACACTTTTAATGTAGGTAATTTTGCCCAGACCATCTTTAGTGTTGAGAGTTCCAATATAATGCGTTTGTGCTAAAGAATCTTCATTTTCTTCTACAGCCATATGTCGGGCGACGAAGTAACTTTCAGAGCTAGAAGGTGCAACAGCACCCACTGGAATTGCCTTGTACTTGTCCCAGTCAACCCAACTCACACGGGCTGCACTCTCAATATTTTCAAGAAGATCATACTTTTCGTAGGATCTCACACTACTGAGGGAAGTGACCAAACAACGTTTTTCTCCTTCTTTCAAACCACCCGTCACCCAAATTCCATTGTGCAGAGCTCTGCAGATGAATATTGGTGTTTTCTCATCTGCTGCAAAAAAAAAATAGAGTTATTAGGTATCATGGCCTTCGCATTTACCCTGCTTTCCCCCTTTTTTGAAGATTTCCTCTTTTTCACTTTTTCAATTATAGATAAATATTTTTTCGCTCTGTAGCGCTAATCTTTTTTCAAATATAAGACTGTATACAGAGCGAAAAAATATTTAATTTCGATACTTTTTGCACAAAACGAAGAATTCAATTATTTTTGCTTAACTGGTGGTTGAAAAATCAATTTTTGAATTGAAAATTTTGTTTGTTCTGCTGTACAGTGAAACCTGAGTTATTTAAAATTGCGTTACGACATTATTATTAAATTTAGCTTATTATTGCAGGGGAAATTCGATTCCTATAAAAATTGAAATCTTAATAAGCTTAAGGCCAGAATGGAATCGTCTTAGATCTTCTAAACTTGATATTTGAGAAGATATTCTGTTTCCTCAAGCAGATCATATTCTGAGAGCAGAAGGTGGAACGTCCAGCGACTCGGGGCTTCGTGGAAAATTTTACTTGTTAGCTTCTTAATGTAGAGAGAACTTGGCAGTATTTTTACTCTATTTTTATGTATTCAATGCACACCAACCTGATACTTCTTTTACGACTTCAAAGCCGCCAATAATAATTTCATGGGAAGCACTGTAGTGAGAGTGTGGCAACCAATTTAAGGTAGTCGACGTAATCAGCTGATAACTGGACTTTATGTGAACAGGGCTATTTGCTGTCACAGACAGCAGGAGAACTGAGAGCACTAATGCTAGTGCATGTCGGACATGTCTTGCCATCTGTAATAAGAAAATAAGTGTCATTAGTTAAAAATAATAGCTTTTTTCGTTAGTAAAAAACACAGCTTTTGGGATTATTGTTATTTCAAAATCATTAGAATTATATGGAACTGGCCTCACTCTCACGACTGGTGATTGAACCTTGAACCTGTAAGTATTACGGAACTTAAAGTAATTTTAATTAAAAGTAATTATCCGGCGCTCGATAATGATGCGGAAATTTGTAACGCGATAGGTAAAAGACGACAACCGCAAGGATCGTTTAACACGTTTTTGCACTTGCCTCTTTTTCCTCTTTGCGTAACAACTCATTTACTCGTCAATTTACGATTTAAAAATAGCTCTCGCATATCAAATATTTAGTTAAATATCCATCGTCCCGGTTGAAAATTGAACTTTTAACAACAATCATCTTAGTTGAGAGTTTTTTCACTGAAAATTGATCAATTGATTGATTCACAATCCAACTTCAAAATTAAGTCGTTTCATTTATCGTAAAAATTATACAAATGTTTTTGAAAATGTAGTTTTCTAATTATAACTAATTATATTTGTTATAAATTGAATTTTGAGATTAAAACTGGAATTCAGCGACCGTAAACTAAATCCTTTAGAAACTCAAAGGAAGAAATTTTTATCTTAATGAGATTAACATCCGACACGAGGTAGTTGATGACTCGGCTTAGAAGATAATACTGTATCTGTTTACAGACCGCAACCCGCAATGCATTTTCAACATTAATTGAGATCGAGATTATCTTTGAAAGTAACTGGATCTCCTTCTCTAAAACACTCTCGCGCTTGCACTTCCGCTAGAGAAGGTAGCAATTAAGAGTCTCGTGAAATATAAAAAAAGTCCCTCTGAATAATTATTGCACTCAATCTAAAAGCAATCAAGCACTGATCAATTTTATTCAACTCGTAATTATTAGAGCAACATTGAAGAATCTCATCCAGCTTATTTGCGAACGCAATTCATCTCGAATAACTGTAAATCAGTTTTTGTGAAGTCATTTCCAACCTTGTACGGTTAACTCGATCTTATTACGTGACCCGATTCATGGGTTGAACTTGAAATACGAACATAACTGCGCAAGTTGTTGTTTTACTAAGAATTACACTGAATTCAGTTTTTCTAGTCACACTTGTACTTTCGATTAAATCGCGTGTTTAATTAAGATGTGAGTACACAATACACACACTTTAGAAAATGATGAACGAAATTTTATGCAATAATGCCGTCGGTCTTTATTCGTTTGCTTGAAAATTAAAACCTTTCGTTGAAAATTGAGTTGAAAAATTACATATTTAGTTGAAAATCCATCATTTTCATTAAAAGTCGGTCTTTTTCGTTTGAAAATTAATTTTCTGGTTAAATATATATACCTTTCTGTTGGAAATTGAAATATTCTGATGAAAATTCAAGTATATTAAAAATATTCAAAAAAACTTAAAATAAAATGTTTCAACTTTAAGTCAATATAGTATCTTTATTAATTCTCTATTTAAAATAATTTATTCCCCTATTATTGCCTTATTTTCGTGGAAAATCACGCTATTTACGTTCAAGTGAACGAAATATATTTGACCAATTCTATTTTATCCAGAAATGAATCATATTCATTAACATATCTTTAAATGCAGTCCAATTAAAAAAAAAAAAAAACAAATTACGTTGAAGTAATTTTAGGAAATGAATCAAACTGTATTTTGTTCCTTATACGCCTTTTTTTTCCTTATTCGCCTTATACATGACAAAGACATTGACCTCTACCTCGCCAAACGATTTTTCAGTCTCGTGCTGCAGTTATCAAGTTCTTTTCTTTTATTCGACTATTAATGTTTCCTCTTTTTGCCGAGGCGGTCGATTGTCGAGAAGTTTTTTTTCGCAGAGCCATTTTGGCACTGATTTAAACGCCTGATACGGACTTCTGGCAGCGATTTTCATGCTGTTGATCGTCGTGCATCGTTTCCTTGGTGTCGATGTTCTCTGGTGTTGCTAATATCGCGTTCGTGTACCTTGCAAAAGTGAGTTTTGTGATCCGGAACGATTTTACCGCAAGGCCGTCACGACTCATAGCATCGTTTGCACAGCCAGTTACTTCTCGGTATCACGGAAGGATGCCTACTTTTGATCGCCATAACGGCGAGGGTGACATATCCGTTTCCGCAAGGCTTGTCAGGAAAATTCGGAGAAAATCTGATACTTTAAATGCTTTTCTCACTTCACGTAATGACGATTTTTTCTGAATTTTTTGCTGGTCATCTATTATTAGCCTGCAAGTTTCCGGCTGGTAGTTCATAATTAAACGGAAGTGACCATTGTTCGTTTGGTTGAAAATTAAACCCTTCAGTTGAAAATTAATCTTTTTTGACTCAAAACTAAAATATTCAGAGGATCGGATCAAATTGATCTGATCCTTTAAATTAAACGCTTTTTTCACTTCTCTTAATGACAATTGACAATTTTTTCTGAATTCTTATGCTGGCTAGCTGCATCTATTATTAGCCCTGCAAATTTCCTGCAGGTATTTGATAATTACACGGAAGTGGCCATTGTTCGTTTCCTATTGTAAATTCGCGACACCCCAGTTATAGGAAACAGTTGTTAAAAAAGTGTTATCCTTTCGTTGAACTTGGTTTGTGGAGGATGTGTCTGAACGCTTGAATGAACATGATGAATATTAACATATCAATTTCAATCATCAACTCAAAGAAAGATATCTAGTTCACCCACTTAATTGCAACTCGGTATAGTCAATCATTTCCATTAATTAAATCGTTAATCACCTCTTTAGAGACCTGTTTTCATATTTCCGAGAACTCTGAGTTTACGAAAAATTAATGTTTACCGACATTTTTTATGAGCAAGTAAAATACTAAAGGTACTGCACCGAGGACAAAATGAAACGTGACAAGTACTTAAATAACGAAGTGCTCTTCCAACCGGTTTACAATCCTTATCGGCACTAGTTTATTTTTCATGTTTATGCATAAATTTTCTTTGTTTCTCTCGAGTATTTTTAGTCTGAGTCCAGTATCACGATTGTAAAAACCTGTTCAAATATATGTGTGCTGAAATCATCAAGACCTGTCTTACGTCATCGTTATTTTAGGTGATGTGTTTTATGTAATTACAGGCTTCACTGTCTTTTCCCTATTTATCCGTTTTTTCACTTGTTTGTTCAGCTGAGAATTCAATTTAACAAAATAGGTGAATTTTCTTATGTGATTTCGCTGGAGAGACTTAGGTATCAAAAATCTTCAGAAGTTACGAAAATTGAACAAACAGCTCTGTTATTTCGGAAAAAGGGTATTTAATTTCAATTTCTTATAAATCGAAGCAGATTGAATTTTCATCCTTTCTTATAAGCAACACGAAATCGTAAAAAAGGGTCCGACGAAAAAAAACTTCCTCCCAGAAGAAAAAACTTTCTCCCGAAGAAAGAGGTACATCAAAATTTACCAGCTCTCAGAAAATCGATTCATCCTTTTAAAAATAGCAGAGACTCGAGAAGTATATAAAAATATTATGACTCATTGAATGAAAACAAACGCTCGACAATGGAAAACATTTATACCCGGAAAATTATCTTAAGGCTTGTTAGTTTAATGAATAAAGATGAATGCTCGGAGTACACTTCATGCGCGTCTAGACGGTCACTAATCGAGTAAATGTGCACGAACCTCCCTTGTCGCAATAAGCGGAATAAGCCTTCCACTGATTTCACCCTGAGATCAATATTACGATCTTCCTTCTCTGAAGTTTAATCTTGAAACTCATTTAGTCATACAACTTAATGCTTGTATAACTTAAAAGTTATACAAGCATTCAGTTTTCAGAATTCTCTAAGTCTTTAGGCATTTTTTATTTCAAGACTAAACTAGCTAGCTTTAAAATATCGTGTTCTCTGGATTATCCGTGGTCTCGGAAGCATGAACGTGACCGTCCCTAATGAGAGTGCGAACCACTTGAACGAACTCTTGCATTTTTTCCTCTTTTTAAATTCCTGTCCCTTTCGAGCTGGAAAATATTCCAGCTCTTACATCATTAACTTGAATAAATCGGGCTTTATAAATTCCTTCGTTCTTTTCCTGCTAAACGTTGACTATCATTTTTTCTGTGAAGTTGAAGATACATTGTTCAGTACTAATTTGTCAGTTGCATCGATTGGACCTTACTTTCGCTGTTCACTATCTGGCGGAAGTTGAGGTGGATCGAAGGAAAAGGCTGAATCGTGAAAGGGTACAAACAGTTCCGCTTTATTTCAGACTGTAGGTGGTACTTCTCCTCGGGAAGAATCGATGAGGGAAGTAGGCCATTTCCTCTCTATCCTTTCTCTCTTTGAGACTGCGACGCTCTGTCGGATTGTCCTTGTAGACTGTAGAGTGTAGTCTGTAGAATGTAGACTGTTGGAGACTTGGAGTGTAGAGCATTATGTAGTTCCTAGCAAGATGGGTTAATACCGCTCTCAATTAAGAAAATTCCAGGCGACGAGTTCGTAAAAGCTTATGACAGTGAAGGTCAGTAGGGCATGTCTTTCTAGAAAAGTGCAAACACAATGAAGCAAATTGCAAGATGTTTTCAGATAATTTTATGAAAAAATGCTCCGGGTCGTGGAAGAAATAAAGATGAAGGTTTTGAAAAATCGTATCAGTTTAATAACCTACGTGGCATTTGAAAAACCAGTTCTAATTAATTTCAATATGCTGAAGGTTTACGCAAGTTTAAATTGAATGAGCAGGGCCCATCGGTTTTAATGAAACCACATACAATTATGACACGTAATTTACTTGTCGGCAGACCAAAGAAATCAATTAGCTAATGGGGTTTCCCGGACTTTGCTATCACTTCGGTAATAAAATCATAATTTTAAAAAAAGGTGCAAACGGCCTACGTCATTTTGGAAATTACGTTATTTTAGTATTTGAAGACTTAACTTTTTCTTTGAAAATTATGACTGAAAAGTTCTGAACATTTAAATGAATGACTCTTTGTGTTGATTGTTTTTAAACTAGACACAGTTTCATATTGATTTCTTTGTATTTTGATAATAATTCTGTATCAGAGTGGCCACATGTCAGGGAAATGTCAGAGAAATACGAGTAGTTCAAACTACTCGCATTCCCTGACATTCTTTGAAATTCTTTGGATTTCTAATGATTTCAAGAGATTTTCAATAATTTAAAAAGATTTTAAGAGGTTTGTAGGAATTTAAAGGGATTATAAGAGATTTGTATAATATTTAAAAGATTTAGTGGAATTTTAAAGGACTACATGAAATTTGAAGAGATTTTAAAGAAAGTTTAGGGAATTCAAAGAATTTTAAAGGATTTTAACTAGTTTTAAGAAATTGTAAGAAATTATAAATATTCTCGTGGAATTTTAAAGGTTTTTAAAAGGCTTGTAAGAATTTTAATAAATTTTGATTTTTTAAAGTGATTTTAAGGGATTTGATTGAAATTTTTATGGGATTTCAAGGGGTTTTCAAGAATTTTAAGAAGCTTGTAAAAATTTAAAGAAATTTTGACATGATATTTTATAGGATTTTAAATATTATAGTTAAATTTTAAGGAATTTAAATATTTTTCTAAGAATTTTAAAAGATTTCAGCGAACTTGAAGGGATTTCAATAAGTTTCCAATGCTTTAAAGAGATTTTGACGCATTTTAAGAAATATTAAAGTTCTTCGTGGAATTTTGAAGGATGTAGGAAATTTTAAGAGATTTTTAGTAATTTTAAAAGATTTTGAAATTTTTTGAGTCATTTAAAGGATTTTATATGATTTTGAGAAATTTTAAAACAATTACATAGTAAGATCTAAGGGTTTTCATGATATATTAACAAATTTGAAGGGATTAGGTCGAATTTTAAGATGTTTCTACTAATTTCAAGAAATTTCAATGAATTTAAGAGATTTACAAGTGAATTGAATTTTAGAAATTTTTACGAATTTTAAGTACAGAAGTGATTTCAAAGATTTAAAACGATAATATACGAACTTTTTGAAAAATATCAAGAGTATTTTTACTGAAATTTGTTCGCATTTTAAATAGTTTCCTGTCAAGGAAATTTGTTTGAAAATCTGGGAAAAGTCAGGGAAATGTCAGGGAAATGAAAAAATTGAATCTTGTGGCCACCCTGTGTAATTGCTATTTTTAATTGGAAGAATATTTCATTAAAAATTTATCTTCTAAAAAACAAAGCGTTTCAAATTAAAGCTAATTCACTATCTGTATTAATTTCATTGAAAATATTTCATTCTCCTATTGTGTCTCCACTTTTGTGAAAAAAACAGCTTATTTTCCCAGTTTTGATGGCATTCTGTGCTGTGAAGCTTGCAATTCTCTTTTGCCGTGACGTCCTAGTTCTCATATGTCAGAGAAGAATGCCAGCGCAGCTCAGGATCTTCTCGGTCACGTAGCGCAAAACGTCATTCATATTGGCATGCCGTACGAGAAAGTCCTCAATAGATAAGCCATGCCCTCGGTGCAGCATATCAAATGAGGGTTGTATCGATTTTCGTCGCTTGCACTGTCAGCGTACAGCGTTACCATGATAACCCCCTGCAGCAGCCTTAAATCGAGAAGTGCTTTCGTATTGTGGTCACGCTTCTTGGCACGCATGTGCGCGACCAAGTTTACGTGAAAGGATACGCAGTACGCACGCATCTCGAGTAAAACAATTGTTTTCCTTCCTTTCGCTCGTTGTTTGCTCGGATTTTAAATATTTAAAGAGGAGACGAGAGAGAATGAGCGAAGGGTACTTCGCCTTGATTACTTCGGGAATTCGTGGCCATAAAAAACTCTTTGAGCCAACTTCCCTCTCATATCTCATATCCCACACACTCAATTCTTAGCACGTGTTTAAACACGAATAACACGCTTTTTTTTCCAAGTTTGCGCTCAGATCAATTTTATTCCGCACATGTTCCATCTGAATCAATATGGGCTATCTTTAACTTTCGTGGAAAAATTTCTTATCGATTTGCGACACAAATTTTAGCTGCATTGTTAAAAATTTCCGTTATAATTTATCGAGAAATGTATAACTGACGTTTATAGTAAAACGTCATTTTACGATTCATTTTTCTTGAGAATTTTGCTTTTTGAATGCTGTATAAAGATTGAATTGATATGTCCTTATTGAAGGGACAATATGCATCGGAAATTTTATGAGACCTCTACAATTTGCACTGATGTCATAATAGTATCCCGCTGATAGCTGAAAATTGAGCTTTAGGAATTCAAGTGCAGTTCCCGTATCGACAGTTTTCATTAGATTACGTCATATCCTCTGACTCCTCAATTTAAGTTAAAGTCCCTTAAATTCTATGATTCATGTGAAATAATTCGTATGTTTGTATCATCAAAATCTGTTTTGAAACAGTGACTCAGATTTTATTTTGGATACCTGGGATTAAAGGCAATTATATTAGATATGTAACCGACTTGCGTTTATTATAGGTGGTAATGACCGCAACGTGAAAAGAATTATAATTTGCTTGACCGCGAAGAACCTATAGTGAAAGAATAATAACGTAACTGAGACAGATGATGGAATTTAACCTTGCCAATTACCCTTTCATCTGAGAAGTAAAGAAATGCAATGCTTCCGACCTAGTAGACGCGTTTGTACTATGTACGCACTCAAGAATCGTAATTTTATCGGTTATTCCAAGAAATGCAGTTAACATAGATGTATCTTTTTATTATGTAAGGCCCGTATCTCCTTCACCGCACGCGATTAATTCTCACATGGATTTATACACACACGCAGAGACTACTTTTATAAAGTACTTCTTACAACTCGTTTGCCGAGTTTTATTGATTCTGTGATGTACTGATTTATTCCTCCATTAGAAGTACACTTCGTACATTTCCCTGCTGAAAACAAGTCATCATCTCTATAATCAGAATTGACTAATTAAAATTTCAAAGTTTTTCTCTCAATTATCTCTCTTTATATCACTGTTTTTAGGCGTTTTCCCTCTATTTTTCAGAAAATTCTCCTTTTTCTCATTTTCCATTCAAGTGTGGAATGAATAAATTTCGTGCTGTGAAGTCTGTAAATTATTAAATCAGTAATTACAAAACTAGCTTTGCCAATAATCAGTTTGCAGCGTAAGCAAATTGTAGAGTTCGGAATGCGGTCAACAAATGTCAACTCGGCAATTTCGCAAAATAGAATTTTTCTGCGGCATATGCACACATGCTTGATATTCAGACCTTGGACTTTATGGCTTATAGAAGATTCGTTCAGTGTCTTACGATTTAGATCTGTTCCAGACTTGATTTACCTAGAAGATGAATTAAACATCGCCGGATTAAAAGATTTCGTTATATACAGCAGACAATGTGCGATTCCCACTTCGATTAGGGGAGACACCATATACTATACACATTCGTATACTTTATACTATATACTATATCGCTTATACTGAATACAATGAATTATAGGATGTATAGGGTGGACTACCTGCCAGTATTGTGTTGAAAAGATGTGCTGTGAATGGACCGCCTCTGGCTCTATTCTAAAGTTTTTGGCTCTATTCTAAAGTTTTTAACAGCGTCATCCGCCGAATGAAATTGAAAATTTACGAGAAAAGTCGCAGTAGCGATTGACTAAGGATATAAGTTTTATTTACGAATCGGACGACTAGTCTGAAAGTCGATTTTTATCCGAATTGAACATTTCATTTGGGAGCAGCTTAGAAAAGCGAGCACAAAAGTATCAATGGAAATAGATTATTTAAATAAAAATGTCCTTCGGACAAATCTTGGACTTTCGAGAGGCTAAAGTGTTTTGAAACTTAGAATACGGAGAAATCTTGTTCCTGAGATATTTCATATTTTTTCTCGGACTTCTGTTGTAGTTGGCATAACCAACGCCACTTTATAATGTCGCGACTTTATACTGGCGTAACATTTACCCTACATAGGAATTACTTTATGTGTCCAGCTTATACATATACATATCTGGTTGTTCCATTAGCTAGGTAAATGGGTTTTAGCAGCATTTGTTGCAGCCCCGACGGCGGAGCAATTTCTCTTAAACCACTCGGAAGGATAAACTTGGGAATTAGAATTACATCATCTGAGAATCTTGTCGTGCAATTTAAAAATTAATAGAACAAAAAGACAAATTAATAGAACAAAAAAACAAATTAATAGCACAAAAAATAAATCTGAATAATGATCCTATAATGTATCAGTCTTTTGTGTCTAAATGTTGATACCGCTTTCCGTATAAAATGAACACCGTTACAGATCAAAACGATAACTTTAGATTTTCTCTCGAGTGAAAATGGTCTCTTCATCTAAAGTATTTCTCATCTCATCCAACATAAGTGTCTGTGGCGCCTCGTACTCTTTTGAAAAGGCGGCTTGGAAAGTCGAATGACGCGGCAATTGCAGCGTGGAAATCAGAGCGTATGGTTTAAAAGCCGGGCTATAACTTGGTGATAATGATGTCACATTTATTAAGCTTATCGGGGTCGATTCATATACCGAATGGGGATCTATTACTTAATAAGCAACGTGCACTGATGGCGCATCAAGTGCGCCGCTATAATCTTGATGATTGCACCTGTGTTGCCGGAGTTTTACGAGTAAATTGAGCTTGCAGAGCATCTATGTACAATGTATACAACAATTATACATATACATATAGAAGAACGATAAGATAACAGATTTCAGGAAGACATGTTCACTTACATGTTTGTATTCAAATAATTGGTAGCATTATAAAAGATATTGCTGTTCTATACGAAATTTCACATGCTTATTAAATATCCCTAATTTCAATACTAATATAAACGTATGTTTTTGTTAATGACGATTATTTTCTTTCGGTTATTTTTTTTCGTGCACACGTGGTAATGAAGCAATATTTGTTACCAAGGTTACTCTGGACAGTTTCCGCACTCGGGGAATCTGCCGGGGTCACGTGATCGGTTTCATTTAAATTGATCGACCTTGATGCTCGAGTCATATGGATGTAGTGAACAAGACCAGTTTCATTTTTTTTTTATAGTATTGCCACTGCCCAGAGTGAATTAATCACTCGGCAAAACATAACTGTACTTCAGATTGTTATTCCACTTGAAATCTTCATCTCGATGCGGTCTAAAATTTAATTTCATAGCCGTACCATTAAAGACCCACTTGGAGTCTGCGAAAAAAGTTGATAATCGGATGCTACCGTAAACAATTAATAAAGTTCCACGAAATCTTTTTTCAAATTCAACAAAATCTCTTGAAATCGATTGCAAACAATTATTAATGAACGGACAGAGTGCTTTATAAAGCCAACGTATTTTTATATTAAAAAAAACAATAAAAAATATCAATCAATAGAGTCCCGGTCACATGAAATCATCATCCGGTCCATCATAGAAAATCTGAGATGTTAATTTGAATGAGGCATACGTTTCGAGTTCAGAGAACCGAAGAAATAGATAACGAGGCAATATCTGCTAGCATATATGATTTATGTCAAGATGTTTCGATTTAAACATTATTTGACCTTCATTTATGGGATCGCGAGAACAAAGAAATATTTCTCTGAATACAATTATGTAATGAATGTCTTCTTGTACAGAATAAGCAAGATAACGGGAATTTTCTGAATGGTCCTGGAGCACATCAGTGCACACGTATTTATCACACCGGAATATTATTCGTAGGATATTTATACTGTTTTCTGCCTGTTTCTGCATTATTTCTGGAGATGTAGGAAGGCATTGGCCTTTAGAATCGACCTTTTGGGCAGGTATACGCACTGCTGAGGGGGAAACTGTAACACACTACCGCAAATAACAGCCGGAATTATTAGTGGGGGGACTGATGTTACCTGAGGGAGATTCTTTTTTCATCTTTTCATCTCCAAACAACGCATCCTGTCGCTGTTTTCCTCACGCGTCCCCACGGCACGATTCTTATTGTTGCTTTTTATGTTTCTGGAATTTCGCGCTCAACAAATGTCACAAAGCGTCCTGGGAGTTTTGAAGTAAGCTATGCTGAGAAAATATATGTGAAATCGTAAGAGAAATTGATCATTTATCGGCTTTGTTTAACACTTTTATAAATAATGACGGGACTATGATTATCAGCCAGGAATGGAAAGTGCTGGTATACCCTCAAGATATTTTATGAGTCTTGAAAATGATTGCAATCATTTTACCAAGTTTAAAGCTAATAGCGCAGGAATAATTATGGTTCATGTTATAATTATTAATAACATGCTTTATAATTAGATTTTATCTGATACTAGATACTGCTGTAGCATCTATTTTTCACAGCGTGAAAAATTAAATTTATACATTCATTTATTTCAGTGTGGATGAAGAGCGATATATGAAAGACGTTTTAATTGTCGAATTGTTTTGCTTGGGAAAAATAGACTATTCTTCGAAAACTGTCGTGAGTGACATTATCACCAAATTTAATGCACCAGAGATGACGTGAGGTTAAAAATAAACAGCAAATTCAGGGTCTTTGATGCCAATCATCCTTTTAACGTGTCCGTATTTAAATAGACACGTGAAGTACATTACACAAGTGTTTTATTTGAAGATTTGACAATCAGACCCTTGAGAGTAATTTATATCCTACCTCATTCAGATAATCAGATTTATATTGGCCGTATATAAATGAAATCCACGTTATTATTGCCTTTTTACTTATTTTCATACATTGAAGAGAAATCCGGAAATGTAGGGAAGCCAAATTGAGTAATAATAGTTATTATAGTCCTATAATTGTAATTTAATATTGCAACATTTGATCGCATTAGCCTTAGAAGTAGATTGAGAGAGAAATACTCCGAAGTATTGAATAACGCGCATTTAAATCTGAACACATTTCTGCCTGACACACTTTTCTTTAATAATATATAATTTAGCAGATCCTGATTCCTAGACTTGCTTTAGCGATTACTCAGCCAGCTGAAATTCGAGCAAAAAGTTGTTAGCTTTTTTCAATATTTATGAAGAGATAATAACTTTTGATCTTTGGTTGTGTAAATAAGAGGCGGAAGCCTTGGCAGATCTTTTGTCACTGGACACCTTGAGTATATTAGTAAAGTTCGTTATTAGTAAAGTTATTTGTAAACATCATGTGTCACGTGATGATATCAAAAGTCGACGTCCTTTTCGAGGTTTAATAAGAATCGAAAGATATGTAGCCGGTTTTAGCTATAGTAATATAGTAATAGCTACAGTAATTCTCAAGGGTGATAGTAGTACTCCAGACTGTAGGTCAATTTTGCATTGCAGAATAAACTAAGAGGTGAAAACTTGTATGTCGATAATTCTAAGGTCGCTCATATAGCATCAGTCGTTATTTCTGTCAAGTTTTATCTATATTTTCTATTCAAACATGAATGCATATTCTAACATCGCAGATGCCATTTACAGGTAACAAAAGCTGCACATATTAAACTCATTTTTGCTCAGATGTTCGATGCCATAAAGGACTTCGTTTCCGTGAAAGGAAGTCCATTTTCCCTCGAACCGAAAGGGGATATCCGGGAAATCCCTTGAGATACGTGATCAGCAAGAAAAGTGTAAGAGATCTTTGATAATCAATAATTCACGACTCCAGTTCATTTCTCAAGTAACAAGATTCTTTATTTCCAATTGGGAAAGCGCGGCAAGGAAAAAGTCGCCCTAAAGTGTCCAGGAACGCATGTCGTGTAAGTTTTGCCGGTTCATCAGAAAAAGAATACTCGACCCTTGAGCACGTATGTCTCAAGAAGCGCTCTTTTCTCAATTAAAAACACTCTAACGAGCATTGTACCTTGAGCTCCACCAATGAAATAAGTGCATCAACAGTATAACAATACTTACATCGAAGGGTCCGTCTTTTCCGGCACTTAATCCAAATCACAGTGTAAGGGAGCTTGCGCTCCAACGCGAACCAGTCGATATTAAACTCTTAATCAAAGGATGATTAACACTGATGCCGATTAGTTTCACGTGATGATTATTGGTCCCGTTGCAGGGAATGTCATTATCATTGATTGTCTTTGGAAGGATTTCGCGCGTAACTTAAACGCTGTCAAGTTCGCAGGAGGAAATACGAGTGTTAAATTATTACGAGAGCGGCGCGCTTTGGAACATCAACTGGCAGTTGAGCGTTGAGCCGAATAACTGACGCCACACGCTCTGCACCAGTGAGCGAAGCTCAACCGTTATCTTGTTCTTTTTCCAATGTAGTCCCTTTCTCTTTCACTCTCTTTCTTATTCTCTCCCTTCTCGATTCTGTTTCTCGTTTCTTGGATCAGGTCCGGTCGCCGGGGACTCACCGGCGCATTGACGATGCTCGCGAAACCGCTGGAGAAGCTTGTGTGTAGGAGCTTGTGCTGGTGGAGTGAGCTAGACTCTATCACTCCAGAGCTAGAGCCTTCAGCCTTGCTTTCGAGAGCGCGCGCTACCGCTACCCCAGCTGCCGTATCGACCCCTCCCCATTGGATGACACATCCTCCAATAACGAACCTCCAAAAGGATTACGTCACTACGGTATTATTGACGCCAACCTTCCGCCAACAACCCTAAACGTCCTTTCTCCAGGACTCTTTTTCATTCATCCTTCTTGAGCTTCCTTATGCCTATCAGTTCCTTATAGTAAGACCTTCGCCCTCCCAATGAAGATAGCCGTAACTGCAGATCCCTCTGCCGAAAGTCTCGGAATGGAAATTTATTCCGAATCATTCAGGAATTTGCACACCTTGTGCTGGTAGAAAAAATAATTGAGAAGTTTTAATTCTTAAAATATAAAATCTTGTAATTCTTTATCTAATTTCAGGAATCTCAATAAGTTTCATAAAATTCATTAAAATGCCTTTATTATCCTTCAAAAGGTGAAAGTCCTTTAAATTTCGTAAATTCACTTGATATTGCTTAAAATTACTGATTAAATCTCTAAAAAAAGTCGTGAAAATACACTGAGATTTCTTAAAATCCCTTGAATCTTAAAAGTTCCTAAAATTACGAAAATATAAAATATCGTAAATCCCTTAAAATCATTTAAAATTCCATGAGCTGTCATGAAATATCTCTTAAAATTCCTGACAATCCAATGAAACTTAGGAAAATACCTTTAAAGTCCTCAAAATAAGTTAATATCCCGTTAAATATCTTAAAAGTATTCAAAATTCCATGAAATTCCGTAAAATCCCTTCAATTCCTTAAAGTCTTTAAAATTACTTAAAACTCTATACAATATCTTAAAATGCCTTTAAAATGCCTTAAAAATTCTTTGAAGATTCATAAAATTCCTTAAAATTCCGCAACCTATCGCAATAACCCTTAAAATTATTAAAAATCCTATGAAATTCTATGAAATTTCTTTATATTTCGCAAAATCAATTGATATTTCTTAAAATTACTCAAAATCCCATGAAGTCTCATTATACTTCTTAAAATTACACAAAATTCCATGAAATTTCGTTAAATTATTGAAAATTCTTGAAAACCCAATATAATTTCACCAAATCCTTTAAAATTTATGGAAATAAGTGTGCTTACAATTACTTAATATCTCATTAAATACCTTAAAGTAGCTTTAAATTACTTAGAAGCTCCCAAAATATCATCAAAGCCCATAAAATTACTTAACGTCCCATGAAATCTTATGAAATCCCTTGAAATTCCTGAAAATCCAATATAATCTCACCAAATGCTTAAAAATTTCTGGAAATAAATCTCCATAAATGTCAAAATCCCACAAAATCTTTGATATTCCTTTTGTTATTCAATAAAATTGCTTAAAATTCCACAACCTATATCGTTATAACACAAAAAAATACTTAAAATCCTATGAAATCTTATGAAATTCCTTTAAATTTCGCAAAATGAATCGATATTTCTTAAAATTACTCAAAATTCCATGGAATTTCGTTAAATTATTGATAATTCTTGAAAATCCAATATAATTTCACCAAATCCTTTAAAATTTATGAAAATAAATGTGCTCACAATTACTCATATCTCATTAAATATCTTAAAGTCGCTTAAATTACCTAGAAGCTCCCAAAATATTATCAAAGCCCATAAAATTACTTAAAGTCCCATGAAATCTTATGAAATCCCTTGAAATTCCTGAAAATCCAATGAAATCTCGTAAATGCCGTAAAATCCCTTAAGTCATAAAAATAACTTAATATCCTAGGAAATATCATTCAATCCCTGAAAATTATTTAAAATTTCATGCAATTTTGTAAAATCCTTTAAAATTTCATAAAATTCCTCAAAATACAGTGAAATCTCTTAATATTTCTAAAATCTCAATAAATTTCGTAAAACCCTTTTAAATTCCTTAACATTATATTCAAGGTTCCATGAAATCTCATTAAATCTCTTAAAATACATTAAAATTTAATGAAATTTCGTAAAAATGCTTAAAAATCTCCTAAAACTTTTTCAAACCATTTTTCAAAAAAAAATTCAAACCAAAAAGATGGATTTTCAAAGGAATAGATGAATTTTCAACGGAATAGATGGATTTTTAACAAAATAAGTGATGTTTCGACCGAAAAATAAGATTTTCAACTAAATATTGAATTTTCAACAAAAAATAATCTCATGTTGCTTTCATGATGAATTACATATACAAGTCGAAGTTATTTTCAGATCATAAACATTCAATGTGCAATATACATGGTTTGAAAAAGATCATAAAAATATTGCAGGTTTCTTTGTTCAAAATCGATTACGAAAACCGATCAGAATGTTATGTCTTTTTTATCGTACGTAAACCATAAAAAGTGTGTACACAATGTCTCGAAGAGAGGATGGAATACCGCAAGTGAAAAAGGCGCATTGATCTTTTACGGTTTGGAAACAGACAAAAGTGCAACGAACTTCGAACCATTATACAATAAATCAATAAGGAGCATTCCAAGAAGCGTTTATGCTGTATAATATTGCGAACTAAATGGAAAATCTGGATACACGTCGAATCTTTAAATCTTTTCTTTTTAACACCTGAATTCTATACATTTAAATCCATTGAAAGAATGGATGAATAGATGGTATAATAAATAGGTCAAAGTGCATGCAGTCTTCTCAAACTCTGAATGTTGCTAAAGGTGTATTATGAAACATGATCATGATTAGAAGGCAAATTACTTTCTAAAGGTCATTCACACATAGAAGATCTAAGATCCGATCCTTCAGGCTCTTCTTCGCTTAATCGGTTTTGTGTTTTTAAACTCAAATACGAATTAAATCATGATGCTTCTGCTTCATGATTTATTATAGAATTTTCGTTACATATACTATGAATTCTTGTGCATCCGTTTCTTTTTAGAATAATGACGTATTCTAGATCCTAAACCATATCCGGTATAACACATTTGGCGATATTTCTGCAACCCATCAGATGCTTTTTATGCTCTTCATTTTTTGCGTGAGTTAAAAGTAAACAACTTCTAAAATGATTTGCATATTTATTGCCCCAACGAATCTAATAACGTCTGCAGATGTTCAAGATTTAAGGGCTCGATATAAATATCTCTATCGTTAGTAACCCTCCTTTGGGCTTTCTTCGGTTTTATCTGAAAGAATTCCTGCAAGTCAAAACGACTTGACAGATAATTAATGATCCTCTTTCATCACATAATACATATAAAGAGATAGATCTTCACTGGTAAACTGGACCCTTCTTGAATAAATGCTCACATCAATCCTTCCAAAAGACAATTTTGTCTTTTCGTCTCCTTTTCCATCTTCAGTCTTATACAAACTTGGCACTGCATTAAGCTTCAAGGTCTGACCAACCCTATTATTTCAGGGTAAAAAAAAACCTCTAAATTCCTAGAAATCTTTTAAAATTCATTAAAATCTATAAATTATCAGAAAATTATTATTGATAGAAGCGCGCGCATGACAAAACGATAAATACGACGACATAACGATAAACGACGATAATTGGTGAAGGATCATCATTTCCATCTGATAATTTCAGGATAGCTTTTGGGCGAGTTAGTGAAGCCTCGTTGAGAGTTGAAAGTTGAAACACATACCAGAGATAAAGCACTCGAAAGGCGTGATGAGTTACGTGTCACTCACACTCGCTCTGCAAGTTTGCCTACCTCTGGCGCCGCTCTTCATAATTCTAAATAAACAGAGGTCTTCATCCTTACAAGAGAACTCATTTTTCACGTGTTGGAAAAGTCTCGAGTGACCGCTCTTTTACACTCTCGTCTAATGCTGCTCTTTTTCTCTCGCCAGCTTCATAAAGTGAAGCACCTAATGCAGCATTGCCCAGTCTGAGAACTTGAACAGAATCGATAGAATTCGCTCAACAGAAAAGAATCTTGGCACCCAATCCTGATTTCTGTCTTGAGTGCCTTCTTTAAGAGCAGAGAAAATACAGATGACAGATTATTTCTAATAATATTGAATATTGACAGTGTGAGAATTCATCTACATATTTTGAATTTGTTCATCTATTTCATCTATTTTTCAAATTTATCATCTTTCCACTCTTTTCCAACTCTAATTACATCGCTTACAATCCCTTGAAATTACTTAAAATTGGATTAAAAAGTATTAAAAACTTCCTTCGAATCAGATGGAATGTCTCTTGTTGCTTCTGAATTCTGTACACGAATGTTCAACGTGAATCATGAATCACATTCATGAGCAATTTGTTAAAGAATGATAAGAGACACTTGTCTTACTGGCTTCACCCCGAGACGAGAAGCACGACTTCCGCTTCGAAGAATTGTTCTGACAAATCACAAATTTACATTGTAGAGTAAAATAAGGTGCATTCGTCATGACGTCATAGGTCAGGAATCCTTGCGTAATGAACTATGTCAAATCTTAGTGGGGGTTGAGAATCACGAGCTAATTGTTTACTACCATCCTGGAACACCCACCCATTCATAAATTCTTTACATTACTCAAAGTTCGTATTCAACTGCTGCGGTTGCGTCCCCTCTTCGTTATCAGCTCAATGTCCTGAATGAAGAAGCTGAAGCTGATAAAAACTCGCAATTAACCCAAGCTATTATAGAGTAGAGTGGAAAAATCACTGGATCGTTGTTAACACTGGGTGTTTTCAATTATTTGAAAGTTCTGTCCTCAAAATTCACTAAAAATCCAGTTAAATTCATTTAAAAAGTCTGAATATCTTAAAATTTCACAAAATTCCTTAAAATTTGTAAAAAAGCGTTTGAAATCTCTTATAAAATCTAATAAATACACAATAATAATGAAATATAATACATTAATATAGTGATTAACCCTGATCATTGAATTCTTTATTTTACAAGTTTGTTTACATAAATCAATTTATTGTGTAACAAGAACATTAAATTTTAATTAATATGAGTTCAAGACAGCTGCAGAGCACTTTATAGTATTTTTTCTATCTTGCTCGTAAAATAAGCGATAAAGCCTTCGAGCGTTTCATTAATGAAATGATCCAAAGATGACTAGAGTCTTTGTGTAAAAAACTCTCTACATTGATTGGAAATAATATCTAAATTGTGATTTGTTAAATAAGTATAGGGTATTTAATTTCCTCTATGGACTCATAAAAACTCATTCATGTGAAATTTTTTCTCGCTTCTCGCATAAGAAAACACTTTTTGCTAAGAGATTCTTAGTCTGAGTTTTGAAAGCTGGAACCAAGTACCCAGACTCTGAGGAAGATGAAATAGTCTGAATCACTATGTGCTCTCACAATATGCATATAACATCACCGACGACTAGACGGTGAAGATGAAATACTGAGGTGCATAGAGACTTTTCTCTTTGCAGATTTCGCATAAATGGTAGTGCTACTTTGCAGCTTTACAAAACCTTGCACACTAAAGCCGAAAAAACGTAAAAGGCAGCCAAGCGAGACGACGACGTAAAATTGAAAGACTGAAAGTCTTCACCGTCCTCTGAGAACGATTTTACCAAATCGTCGCTTTTCAAGTCTACTACTTGAATGGACACCTCTGTTCCACTGGGTGTCTTATCAACAACTCTAAAATGCTACCGAGGTGTATTTCGTACCTTTATGAATGCCAAACTTGCGAGAATTGCAAGACTTTAGAATTTTTTAATGGCGAATGGTTTAGATCTTTTTTAGAGTAAAAATTTAAGGGTTTTCATGAAATATTAACAAATTTGAAAGAATTTCGTCAAATTTTAAGATGTTTCTAGGAATTTCAAGAAATTTCAATGAATTTTAAGAGATTTTCAAGGTTGTCGTTTTAAGAGATTCTAAGCGTTTTGAAATGATTTTAAATATCAAAAGATTTAAAGTGATATACGAAATTTTTGAAAAATTTTAATAGTATTTTTACTGAAAATTTCTTGGCATTTTTAATACTTTTATGTTAGGGAAATGAAATAATTGAGTCTTGTAGCCACCCTGGATTTATGAAGCATACAAAATTTTTTTCAAGCTCAAACACCACTGAGAAGTCCGAATCACAACTTGAAGTTCGCATTTATCTTTTTTCTTAAAAAATGTTTGCACAGCAACCAATTAGAAGTAGTAGAACAGATTTTTTATCTCCATATGTTCGAAAAACATATATTATTATTAACTTTGCATTCAATCTTTAAAATTCAACTGTCTTCCAGGAATAACAAGGTTAGTCTAATGAAAATTTTCAGGAAATTATTATCTCGCATAGACTAATCGACGCTCGTAATTTCTCGTGCCATAGTTACTACTTAATTGCTTGGCGTTTACTACCAATTTAGGGAAGCCGTTTGCTCCCTGAAACCTATCTTTAGGGTGGAGTTAAGAAGGTGTAATCGGGAAAGGTTTTCTGCAGTCTCGAAAAATCGATGTCTTCGCATGGTCAGAAAATATATTGTCTCTCTGAAATTAATTCGCTACCTTGAGAGAATTTTCCTTTAGAGAATTATCCCTCAGAGAATTTTTCGGTAAAATAGAGAGTTGATACATGGTGCTTGAAATATTACTTAATTTTTAGGATACAGCTAAATTGTTTTCAAACAAATTTCCAAGGTGTAGATATATACTGAGCGACCAGTTATTCTTGAGTAAGGTCATCGAAGCACTTTGCATACGATGACGTAAATGTTTCAAACATTACTTAATCGAAAGAGCTACTTTTACAAACTATAAAAAGAGTCATCAGAACCGCAATAATATTGCATAACATATACCAAATGAACTTGACCTCCATTCTGTATTAATGTATTTCCCACAAAAATTCACGATTGTCAGAATCGTGTGGGATTTTCATTTTAAACGTTCCTGATCGAAAGCAGAGAACAGAATACATTAAAGTGGTTTATTGTGTTTAATCAAAGCAAATACACTTTCTTACTGGCTCAAATTTCTTTACGATCGGTCATGAATCTTTCTAGTCTAAACTTTAAACAGTTTTCTTATTTATTACCGAAATTTATTATCAGGACTTGATAGTTACAAATGCTTTCTGCGTGTGCAAGAACATAATAGCATCTGTGTTTAATGCAACATCCTTGAGCTCCATTTACTACCCGATGTAAATTCATGGTCTGAATAATTATAGATTAGAATCTAGTAAAAGGAAATAGCTCGTTTCTGAATAGCGATTCCCATCTGGCTACCAGATAATAGTTGCTATTTGCTATTTTATGAATGAAGTCTGCTATGCTACAAATTTGCTTTAAACTATTTCCAAACAATATAACTATTTCTCAGAGGCTGTAGAATGTTTTGTCTTTGTCAATTTCTAATAACTTTTAAAAATCGTATCGGAATATATAGCCTTCAGTAATTTCATTTTAGGCTCAAAAGCAGTAAGCTAGTAGAAGAAATAAATTGAAATATTTAGCCGTATAAATCTTTTAAATCTTTAGAACTGGATTCGAAACTTCAGAAGACATAAGTTAAACTTACATCATCTCGAGTATTAGAACGGTAAAAGTATTTAAGAAACTGCGATTAAGTTGCGCAATATGCTTGGATTTGCGCACGTTGAAAGAATTCTTCCAAAATATTTACTTTGGAGAAATTAAAACGGTTTATATGAAGTGATGATATAACTTAAGCCTTAAGGTATAATACAGAAGCGATATCTGTTATGCAGATCTCAAAGCAGTGCAGGAAGAGTATTTAATTTCATGTTTGAGCGATAAGATCAGTCTCTAATGTCGATGTTGTGGTTTTGAGAATATGTGGAGGTGTAAATAAAATAATTTTGATATCGCCAAAGAGCGAAAGTAATAATTAATCTCTAGAAGTAAACCAATGTGTAATGCAGTGTGAATCAACGGTATAGGGCTGGAGGCACTGGAAAAGGCACTTTACTGCTGGGAGGATGCTCTTACTGCCTTTAGTTCGACATTGAGTAACGATGCTCTTGCTTTACCTTCCAAAGCTGATGCAGCCTTCACCCACGATGTCCAAGAACTGCTGGACTTAGGATACCAAATACAGAACAATGCAGAACTTCTCTTCATTGACCAGGTAAAGTATATACGTTCAATTTATTTCCAGCTAAAGATGTCTGGGTGGCCACAAGATTCTATTTTTTCATTTCCCTAACTTTTCCCTGACTTTCAGACAAATTTCCCTGACGAAAAAGTACTAAAAATGCGAACAAATTTCAGTAAACGTACTATTGATATTTTTTTAAAATTTCGTATGTCACTTTAAATCTTTTTAAATTTGAAATCACTTCACTACACTTAAAATTTGTAAAAATCTCTCTTTATGACAACCTTGAAAATCTCTTAAAAATTCCACGAGGAACTTTAATATCTCTTAAAATGCGAAAAAATGTCTTAAAATTATTAGAAACTTATTGAAATCCTTTCAAATTCGCTGAAATCTTTTAATATTCCTAGAAACATCTTTAAATTTCTTTAAGTTTCTTAAAATCATTTTAAAAATGTCAAAATTTCTTTAAATTTTTACTAGTTTCTTAAAATTCTTTACAATTCCAAAAAAAAAAAACTTTAAAATCTCTTAAAATACGTAAAGATTTTTTTAAATTCTTGAAAAACTCTTGAAATTCCATAAAATTCTATAAAATCTTTTATAAATCATAAAAATCTTGTGAGATTCTTTAAAATTTCAATCAAAGCCCTTAAAATCACTTTTAAAAAACCAAAATTTCTTTAAATTCTTACTAACTTTTTAAAATCCTTTA
The DNA here is from genome assembly GCA_904066015.1 of Synergus gifuensis. NCBI lineage: Eukaryota > Metazoa > Arthropoda > Insecta > Hymenoptera > Cynipidae > Synergus > Synergus gifuensis. The sequence goes on from CAJFCO010018300.1 coordinate 34,673, forward strand.
AAATACGTGAAATTCTCTTAAAAGTTTCTACTGATTTCAAGAGATTTTCAATAATTTTAAAGGATTTGAAGAGGTTTCTGGAATTTAAAGTGATTACAAGATTTTTATAATATTGAAAAGAATAAATGGAATTTTAAAGGACTTCATGAAATTTTAAGAGATTCCCTAAATTTTATTAAAGATTTCTTAAAATTTCACGAAGTCCTTTAAGATTCCATTAAATCTTTTAAATATTATACAAATGTCTTGTAATTCCTTTAAATTCCTAGAAACCCAGAGAATTTCAAAAAATGACTGAAAATTCTTTGTAATCTTTCGAAATCCTTGGCAAGTTTCTAAAATCTCTTAAATAAACTATGAAATCTATATATGCAATATGAAAAAAATAAGACAGCATAAATGTCAATTTCTATTTTCCCTAACAACTATTCTGATTTCCCTAATATTTCCCTGACTTCCCTGACATGTGGCCACCCTGAATCTTAATTTTAAAGATGTTATCTTCAAAATTATCAGAAATTAAGTTATGTATTGATATTATCTTCCTCCATGCCACATTTCACTGATCCTCAATTAATCCAAGGTTTTCTTTCATCTTCGTGAAATGCAGCGCACTGCATTGATTAACAATTAATACATTTAAAAAATCCTTTAATTAATTCAATTTGTGCGTTAATTGACGGGTGCATTTAATGCAATGAGTCACTTGATCCCTGGGGGAGATGAGTTATTACGCTGTGCTTCACGCATGGAAGAAAGTACCTACTCGTATGAAGTCTAAGAATTCCATAGTATCTTTGTCGAAAGATGACTCCTCCACTTAAACGACATATTTGCGCATACAGACTTTCAGAATTTTAAAGAAGAACACTTACAATAATCTTTTCACTCCTTCACAATTTTAATATTAATATTAATTCTAATTAATTAATGTTTGTGACTGAATTGACAAATCGAACTTGGAATCCAAAACTGTAAACGATATTTTGGGAAGTTAAATTAAATAATTAATTAAAAGTTAAATTTAAAGTGACCCTTTATGTTTCAGCATTCTGTCCTTTTCCGGAATGAAACCGAAAGTGAGGAAAGTCATAAGCCCTCGACAGTGGGAACTCGTTTGTCAACGAATAAAGAAAAACTCGAAGCTGCCTCCTCGCCAGAATCGTATGCATCTGCAAGGGATGGAGTAAGTATAGTCATTATAGAAAATTAAATTATTTTTTGTGTTGAAAACTTTGTTTCTATTAAAGCGTTTCAAATTGAATTAATTCCATTTAAAATAATAATTAACTCCTCTATTTTCGTGAAAAAATTACCCTACTTCTCCTGTTTTGAGAGCACTTTGTACTATGAATCCTGAAAATATATAATTATGTATCTGCTTTAACTCCTAAATATTACCAAGGGGTCGAGAAATAATAATCCCTGAGCCTTCTGCTTCCCTAATTATATTTTAATTTGAGATCATTAGAAAAATATTACTACCACTGCCTTGTTATTTTTCTTGACGTTTTCCTTTCCCGACTTCTGATTAGAATCTAATTAATAATTTCGTATTCCGTTATTATTTCAGGTTGCAGACTTACGTGAATTTGAAGAGTTTTCTGAGTTCTTCCCACATTTTGAAAAGCAAAAATTGTACCACACCGCCTTGAAGCAACACGAAGACAAAGGCATTCCCTGTCGGTAATTACTTGAATATTATTATATTTTAAATCCTTTTCCTCGAGATCGTTTCAATTTAAATTCGTAAACGTTTTTCTCTTCAGGCGACTTCATACCGAGCTAGTGAAATGTGGTTCCGATGTTGAATATTTAGCAAAAGTGCACTGTTTGAGACAAGCTTACTCTAAACTTTTTGGCTGGCCAGCTGCAGCTGCTTGGATCGCAGACGTGGGTCGACAACTTATAAGCGATTTGATTATCTATGCAGATAAGGTAAGCATTTTACAATTCTTACTCTAAAAGAATAAAATGATTTATTAATAAATAAGCTAAAACTTTATTGTTTTGTCAAACAATACACGCAAGCGATAATACAGCCTTGAACTTACTTGAGTAGAATAATAAATATCACCTCAGTAAGACGATTCATTCAAAGACAGTTCTATAAATTTCAAAAATATTTTCATTCGTAAAAGACCGAATTCATTTCATGAATTAAAATGGATTCGGCTAAAAAAGGACAATAAAAAAAATTAATATTGTTTTAAAACTTGCAAATAGTCTTCCGCATCTTCGGTTTCGAAGTTGTCGAAGGACTTGAAGTCCTTGAATATCTGGAAGTGCATTATGTACCTTAAGCACTTCTTCAGTTGTGAAGCACTCATTTCTGGATGTAAAGTTCTAATAGCTAAGAGTATATTACCAAGAGAGCCTTGCGTAATTCTCGTAGTTAGCAGAAACTCAAATTTCTGTTTTCCTAAGTAATATTCAGCCAGTTCAAGAAGTGAAGCAGTGGAGATGACGAAACCAGTTTGCACTGGTGTCCAGGAAGTATTTTCTCCGATCCTTAATGCCCTGAAAATCGTGATGATGTCTTCGAGTGTTGAGCATCTTTCTTCGTACTCCTCTGCGTCATATTTAGTCATGGGACAACTTGGATACCTATAAGTCATTATAGCAAACCATTTTGCTATTAGGGTCAGAAACCACGCTGTGGTTCTGTACATTCCTTCATCTCTAATTTTAAAGAGTGGATCAGTCGTGACTCTAGTCTCCAGGTATTCCGGTTTCTGCATCACAGTAATTTCCTGGTCCCCATGGGTGTACAAAAATTTTTCAAAAAGATTCAGATTCACGGAGCTCGCAGGTAGATCGTACTGTTCTTGAATCGAATCTGGAAAGTGAATAACCTTTTTTTCCTTCAATTCAGAGCGTAGACTTTTTATCAAGTCTGATGGGTTCACGATGAAGCAGAGCTCTCGACTTTCATCTCTTGGATGAGTCGTGCTGTTTAGAGTGACAGAAAAGCGACCCGCTGTTATGTCAAAAGTTCTCCAAGCTGCTCGACGAAATGATCCCATATCGGAAGTCACACTATGCACTTTCAATCCAGATTCTTCGGATTTTTCAATTATTTTCAGGATCACGACTTCCAATTGTGTGTCTTTGATTGTAGGCCCAATGAAATAAAAGGCAACTATCTGCTCCCACTGAATAGCAGCGCCAACGAGCATGAAAATTAGGGCGTGGGTGGGTTCCTCACCCAGTTTTAGTAGCGTTACATCCTCTCCAAAATCGTTTATGTCTTCTGGATTACAAGTACCTAATTTTACTTCACGGAAGTGCAAGGCGCAGTCTCTCTCGTAATCGTGTTCGGGATTGTCGAGTTTGTTTTTTAGTAATTCAAATATATTGTCCTGAATTCCGCTTTTGAATGGCGAATCCCGGAGTTTATCTTGAAGGACATTTGAAGATGGGAGGGGAATATTCAAACCCAATAAACAGACGTAACCACCATCACCACAAGACATTCTTAAATCGAGAGACTTTTTTATTGTAGCCTCTGACCAGTTTATCTGACTTTTGTCTTCAGTCTCCAGAGCTTCTATTTGGTCAGGATTGAAAACTGTCCGTAAGAGCTTCCGTCTTTTGATTTTGAAAATGTTTTCTTTCTTTACACGACTTCTTAAACGATTGCGTTTAATTATCTGTGCTTTCAGCTTTGATTCAAGTCTCTTTTTCGTACTTTCTAGTTTACTCAGCAACCTTTCATAATCAGAATCATCTTCTGAGGAATTTTCGTTTACACTTGAATCGGAAAAATTCGCAGAAGTCGATGCTTTGTTGAAATCTTCGCCCTGGCCTTTGGAGTCTCTCTGATTATCAGAATCTTCGTCATCTTGATTTAGAGATCCTACGTAGGGTTTTAGGGAATCTTTCGCCTTGCGCATCATGAGACGAGCTCTCTTGGTTTTCAAAAAATTAGTTTTAGCAAGTTTACTTTTGTTTAGTTCTCTCTTACTTTTTCCAGTGGTTAAATATAATGTTGGTATGGCATCTGCTCTCAACATTCGCGTTCCGTCGACTCGTTCCCAGGAGTCTTCTTCAAAGTGTATCTAAAATAATATATAATTGTTATTATTATATACTAGCATTATTATACTATCAAAATTCCTCAAAATCTCTTAACATTCCTTGCAAACCTTTAAAATTTGTTAAAACTTTTTCAAATTCCAGGAAATATTTTGAAAATCACAAAAATCTCTTTAAATAAACTATAAAAGCTATAAAATATAGTAAAAATAAAGTAGAATAAATTGATGTAACAAGTTTTAAAAAATACATACGTCACATAATACTGATGATTCAGTCGGTCGCCACTTTGGACGATTCATAGCAGTTTTCCATAATTTTCGTCTAATTGGATCAGTTGGAAAATGTTGAAAAGAAGCACCTGAAGTACTTGAACTGGCGCAACCACGAGCTGAACAAGTAGACATTTTTCTGGGCTGCAAAGATATAAAATTGAGAATTAGACTACTGTTTTCTGTTTGTAAACATCTTTTTTTTTTTCTTTTGCTGAATAGATTATTATCAAGAACGTTAATACACTAAGTTTTTCAAGCAGTTTCAATAGAGATATGAGAATCTAATAACTGAAAAGAAAAAATAATTTATACAATTTTAAGTTAGCTTAGTTTTTTGGTAATATGTATTATTTTTTGGAAAAAAAATACGATACTTTATTATAGAAAGATCTAACTATAAATTTAACAAGAATCAAATGTCACAAAGATAAACAGAAAAGTTAAAATTTAAAAACAATTAAAGGCACCGGAAAACATAACCTAATTTACTGAGCGGAATAGAATCTCGATTGCTTCAAAAAGAAACTTCGATATTTACCTTTCTGGAATCTCCGGATCCGAAAAATTATTTAGTTTTCGAAATCTTTATGAAATCCTGTTTTTGTTCTTCATTCGGAACTGAAAATACCCGACGCTAGTAAAAATAAGACAACATTGACTTGGTCTACTTTTTTTGTTTTTCAAATAGAAAGAATAAAGATACAAGATATATATACCTATATATATAAATATGTATACATACCACTCAGCTGATTTCAAACTCACATTTTCATTGGTGCTTTTTTTCTGTTAAGGCACCAATGACGTTTTAGTATTTAAAAATTAATCATGATTCAAAATTAATTATTGTAACAATTCTCGTAGTTAATACACTCGACGTTCCCAATAGTAATTTGTTCCCAATAGTAAAAGAGTTTTGTTCTCAATAATAAAGAGCGCAACTCGCAATAAGCACTTCATACCACTGCTTATGCGCTGCGTTCGGCATCTGATTGGTTGCTATTCGCACGCAGTTTAAAATACTAAAAATGATATTTTATACGCAATACGCATGCGCAATTGATGTGAAATTTTAGGAGACATTTTTTTTACTATTGGGAACGACTCTGGTTTGGATTTATTTACTATTGGGAACGTCGAGTGTAATGAACATTGACAAACAAATGAGGAACAAACGCAAAATATCGAACACTAGAGTTCGAAAATTCTCGGTAATTTAAAATTGGGTAAGGTAACAAAGAACGTTACCGTAACTTACGTAATTTAAGAGAATTAACGAGAATTTGTAAGAATTAACATTTTTTAACATTATCTAGGAAAAAATCGCACCTCGTCCTCTAACCAAAGATATCATCATTCATTGTGGTAAAATTACGATAATATTTTTTACAGTGTACTTACTACAGAAATATTTTTTATTTTTCATTTAGAGGGGGAACAATCCCCCTTGGTGCCCCCCCTAGCTACGGTCATGGATTATCGACGGCCCTGAGACTGCTCACTGACTTTCTGTTGGAGAAATTCTGTCGTTGGCTGAAATTGGGATCGCGCGCCAAATTTTGACCAATGGCAGTATTTCTCTAACCGATTGTCAATGTGTGCTGCCATTGGTCAAAATTTGGCGCGCGATTCAAATTTCAACCAACCGCAGAATTTCTCCAACGGAAAGTCAGTGAGCAGTCTCAGGGCCGTCGATAATCCATAATCGTAGCTAGGGGAAGGCACCAATGGGAGGATTTTTCCCCCCTAGAAATGAAAAATAAAAGATGATAAAAAATGATAAAAATTAAAAAAAAAAATTCTCATAAATTCTGGAAAATTGTAAGGTAATTTATTTTAACGTTACCTTCTCGGTAACGTTACCGTGAACGGGAATATTACCTCGGTAATATTACTCACTAAGAACTCTAATCAAACACACAAACTGTCGAAAAAATACCGAACTATAAATATCCGAATTTTAAAGTTTCAAAATCAGTAAATTTCCCCAAATTCTTCAATTTCCGAAATTTAAATTTGTCGAAATTGTACGTAAATTTAAACAATCAGGTAAATTAAATATTAAATAGTTCATTTAGTTATTTTTAATATTTAATGCAATTAATTTATCCGAAAATTTAAATTTCGGAAATTTAAGAATTTGAGATAATTTAAGAATTTTTTATTTTTATAATTCGTTGATTGTAAAGATTGAAAATTATATAATTCGAAAAATTTGATTTCGGAAATTGTTTAATTCGGCTATTTCTAATTCAGTATTTTTTTCATCAATTTGTGCATTCGGTATTTATTTTTTCCGTATTTTTGCTTAAATAAAACGTCATTATTCTAAATGTATTTGTTTGTTTACTAGGATCCGAAGGATTACTTGATTCACTATGAAAGAATGATGCACTTTTTACAAGATTCGAACAATTACAATATGATGCAAGAAGAGTTGTCAGCGAGAGGTGTCATGTGTATAAATTTTTATGACGTTCTGATGGATTTCATACTTTTAGATGCCTTCGAAGAAGTAGAAAAACCTCCTTCTTCAATTAAAGCTATTCTTCAGAATCGTTGGATATCTGCTAGCTTTCGAGAAACGGTAAGAAAATGAAAATCTTTAAATAAAATAATATCTTCGCATCTATATACATCCTTAAAAACACTTTTAAATCTCCCAGGATCCCCAGTAATTCTTTAAATTCATAAAAAATTGTTTAAAATCGTTTAAAATATATTGAAATTCACAGATATCGTATTTTATATTTCAGGCAATAGGAACTGCTGTGTGGTCGGTTTTGATGGGCAAGAGACAAATGCTGAAGTACAATAATGGATTTTTAGCACATTTCTATTCAATTTCAGAACAAGTATCACCAGTGCTAGTTTGGGGCTTCCTAGGACCGGAGGGAAGTTTACGATCCACTTGCCAGTACTTCAGAGATCAGGTTATAGAATTTTTAGTAGATATTTTCAATTTCTTCAAAGTTAGATACACAACTGTCGATAGTCTTGCGGAAGATATACTCAGGGAAATGAAAGTCAGAGTCGAGAACATAAATCAAAGACTCTCTCTCGAAGGTTGTTAGGAAAAAAAACTAGTATTTATAATCTACTATACACTCTAGGAATTTAGGAAGTATGATATAAAGACTTGTATCGTATATTCCATTTACATTATACGTTAATTCGATGACTGCTTAAAGCTTCAGGAAAGGTGTAAAAAAAGGTGATCAAAATCACAAATCAACAATCTTGTTCATGTCTTAAAGACTTTTTTAAACCTCGACATATATCTGTATTATTTATAGATTACAGTAAACAAAACCAAACTCATAAATTATTTGCATGATATAAGAAATTCTCTTTCAGACTCAAATATTTTGTAATGTAGTATATTTCCATTTTCATAAGAGAAATGTTATAATTTAGTATCCATATGTGGTACGATTAATGAAATAGTCAATTGTATTATGTTATTGCTACCACATATTGTCTAAACGTACTCAAGAGTAAAGTATTATGAAAAAAAGAAAAGAAAAAAGGAATTAGTTCGTTTTACATTCCATTAAAAGCTAAAATATCTGCGTCAAGTTAATGAAAGTATAAGACTTATCGCCGGCTAGCTAAGGAAATGCATGATTACATAATAAATTTCATCGTTATTGATGAAGCCCCTTTTCTATTAAAAGTATAAATTATACAAAATTACTTATTTCCAAAGATTTTTGTTTTTGTAAATCTTTCATGTATTCTATTTTCACTAAGTAGACTAGTCAAATTTATTCGTATGCAGCAAATGTGATAGATTATTTATCGCATTTTACTCAATAATTTGTTGACACCAACGTATACGAAGTATAATTTGTTTTAATAATTTATATATTTTTGAGTATAGAATTTACTTGCGCATTAAATGTGTGACTAATTTTGTAGATAATATTTTATTTATACTGAATTTTAAAATCAGATATCTTATTTGAGCACTTTATAAAATCACTTTTAACCAATGCGAATTTGTAAAAAATGTTTTGATGTCTTTTTGATCGAACATTCTTTTTCTGTATCGGTAATTGTGTATTTAAATTTATATACTTTGTTTTTAGTATTAAAGGAGCCGACAAATTGTTCTGTGTTTTCTTTATTCCCAAATATATATAAAAAGATATTTTCTTTCTTCAGGTAAAAATTAATTTAAAATAAGGAATTCCACGTGAAAGTACATGGAATACTCAAAATAAAAAAATGACATCAATATGTACTTTGACATAGGAACTTAAAAGTCGGTATGCTTCTCCAATAATATTTACATTAGATTGTCCTTTAATATTTTAACCCTCATCAGTCCTTACTGTCAAATTAACACTATTTTCAACTGTACCGTACAATTATTCTATTTAAATACTTGAAGATTTTATCCCAGTGTCAATTTAACACTTAAGGGACTGATTAAGTTTGCGAAATAAGGGGCTAATGAGGGTTAATCATAATTGTATTATACTTTAATCATGCTTTAATGTTTTTCTCATATTTCATGATCGAACCAGGTGTCGAAAAAGTCGTCATCCGAATTCTCATCTTCTGAGGATGCTTCATCTGGTCTTATATTAGATATCTTATTAATTCTCTTGTATTCCTCAAAACTGTGTACATCTAAAATAACAACACATTGTTATTCGAGTATTAATAAGGGCCTTGGATCCAGTTTCTAATATCAAAATTATGATTTAATACATTTACTTACTAACGTCCCAAGGTAGTGGTTTCTGCCAATCAGGTTTGAGAACACGGTCAGGATTAGGAATAATCATGGGCATTTTATCTTCTTCCACATATAGCCTCAGCCATTCTAGACCTAACATATTTTTTTATTTTAATTGAGAATGATTCTTATAAATAAATTAAAATATGTAATAAATACATTTACCTATGTGTCCTTTGGGTATGTTAACGCTAATTTCTCTTCCTGTATTCTTATGTATACTTTTTTCTGGAATTACTGCTCCGAAAAAGTTTATAATAACGTAGTATTTCTTATCATTCACAATTGTGCTGTAAAGAGAGGTCCAGACTCAGGATTCTAGTTAAAAAGCTTATAAGGCTAAATGAGAAACACCTAAAACATATTTACCTGAAATTTAATCTATCTCTGTCGATTCGCAAATAGAAATTTTTCACATCAACTAATTGTATTTGCAGACAGACACTCCCATCTGTTTGATGCCATATTATTTTTGGAGTATTTAAATTACTTTTTAGAATTGGTAAGGCCATTTTTATAATAAGTATCAATTTCCTTGACTTCTAAAATCTGAAATTTTTGAATTGTTTTGAGCTCTATAATTGAGGTTATGCTTCCCTTTAGGATTCGAAAGATAAGTTCTGTATATTTTTACGCACTACCAGAAGATAATTATTTTAATGATTGTGCGTAAAGGAATGAACTTTTTATTTGGAAGCAAGTAAATCGGAATTTTTTTATTTAGAAGCATTTAGAAGTTACAGAAGTAGAAGTTTACAAAAGTTTATTTACATACATACATATGTATATGTATATGTCGGCGACTTGTGACTTGCTGTGAGATGGTCGTGAAAATGGCACCTCATATATAACAAAACGAACTTTTGTTATATAGAATCGTTTGTTGGTCGTTTGATAGTGTTTGATATTCCAATTTCATCGTTTGATAGTCAAAATTATAGAAATTATTGATTTTTCAAAAAAGGGGTGCCAACTTCACATTGCACCACATATTTTTATATTTCACAAAATTTTCTATTGGAATCGTTTGTTGGACTTTGATAGTGTTTGATATTCAAATTTTATCGTTTGATAGTGAAAATTGGAGAAATTATTAATATTATAAAAAAATTTAGTCAAGGGTTTTAGAACCCTCCTTTCTGTTGTCATAACTGAACTGCGCTTGCGCACTTCTGTTGGTAGGCGGTAAATTTAAATTTTCAGGATGACGAAAAACTGTTTGGAGATCTAATTATGCAGAATTGTATGCTAAATGCGATAATAAAGAAGTAAATGTTTAATTATAATTATATTTTTCTGTATTATTTCGTTTATTACATCCCATATTGTTTC